>JAQGAB010000928.1:0-20504 GCA_034696565.1 Isotomurus graminis | reverse complement strand
CTTGTTAATCCCGAGGCTACCCCACACCAGCAAAAAAGTCTCTACTAACAAATATAATATGAATTGAAGCTGCTCCCACGGAAGACATTTCAGCAACAAAAGGGTGAAATAAATACAAATCCAGTAAATTCTGAATAATATCTCTAACCAAGACTCTTTACTCTCTTCATTGACGAGATTGTAAGCTGACCTTCACTCTTGGATTCTTACATGGAAGTCGTCCATGCTAATCTTGACTTTCCACCTTGCAATATGAATATTTTCAGATAATATACCAAATATAACCAGGTTGTGGTATTTTGGTTCGACCATTCGAGATTGTTTAAAATTCTGTTTGCCTCCATCTGTATGTTGATGAGTATTTTGAGATATATTTTCATATCTATCTTTTGCTATTATCTACAAAAAGCACAGACAAGTATATTTCAAATAAAGTAATATAAAATGTGTGAGATTAATGTCACATATCATCGTAACAGCGAGGTGAACTTGTGAATGTATTTTGGACATTGAAATGGGTTGATTATGCTGTTGTCTGCTGATTACAACTTTATTAAGCAATTCCACAACTAGAAGACAAAGGTGTTATGAATTGATATCATATCTCATTTTTGAACACATGATAGCGTATGAATAATTTCATGCAAATATGTCAATGCCATTACCTCGTTGACCGAGTAGGTTGATTAATACTATCATATTAATAAATTATTTCTCTTCCGTTGTCAAAAAGCTTTCCTTGTTCAATCTTCAATGTGGTGTTGCAGGGATAAGTGATACCCGAGTTTAGATTTTGTTTTAATAAAAATTAATAAGCTGTGATAGTACAACTGAATTGTTTTATTTACCAAACAAAATTATCAGTTTTCTAATTATCTGACAAGTTTACAGTTATCAGAAAATGCAGAGCAACAACGAGTATGTAGTCCCCCCAATCGGCTTAGGCTGTGGAGCTGTGAGTTTCATGTGATTATGAACTAACACACCAATTGAAATAATTTTCCTACTTCCAGGTGAAACCGGAGGAGACCGAGAGGGTCTTGCGAACAGCTTTGGAAGCTGGATACAGACTCTTTGACTGTGCTTTACTGTACAGAAATGAGACATACATAGGAGATGCTCTTGAAAAGATATTTTCTGAAGGAAAATACAGACGAGAGGATATCCTGATAACAACAAAGGTAATTCAGTCAATCATGTGCAAAGTAGCAGTTCAAGTGCATGCAGAACAAACAGGACTCCTACACATCTTTTAATCTTTCATCTCGTAGCTTCCTATGATTGGGAACCACCCGGAGCTAGTAAACAAGTTTATTCTTCAGTCTCTGAAAAATTTGAAACTAACTTACATTGACTTATACTTGATTCACTTTCCCGTTGGATTTGTATACACAACTCCTGAAGAGTACTTTCCCAGGAAGGATGGAACTCTTCAACTTGACTATACTACAAACATTTTAGAATTATGGAAGGCTATGGAAGCTGAAGTAGAAGCCAAACGAACCAAGTACATTGGGCTTTCCAATTTTAATCAAAACCAGATCAGCAGAATCTTGAAAATCGCTCAAATCCCTCCTGTCAACTTGCAGGTTAGATAGACTTTGAATATAAATAATCTCTTGCCCAAAAACCCACTTACACACACTGCATGTTACATGAGCATTGATTACGAGGGTTTATAATATGTTCCTAATTAAAGATAGAAGTCCACACCTACTTCCAACAAAAAGGTCTACGTGATTTTTGTAAGGACCATGGCATAATTGTGTCAGCCTATGCCCCCCTAGGATCACCAGGGAGGAGGATTGAATACAAGTGAGTACTTGTTCGGGATTTGTGACATTGTAACTTATGAAATTTCATGAAAGCTTTGGACATTGCAGACCCAACGGAATTCCAGACATTCTAAATGATCAAACTGTCAGAAGAATTGCTCAGAAACATGGAAAGTCAGCGAGTCAAGTTTTATTACGATTCCTGATTCAGGAAGGAATTGTCCCTTTGCCTAAAAGTTCGAAGGACGACAGAATACGAGGCAACATTGATGTACGATATTCAATTAAATTCAACTTGGGCAGATGGTATTGACCCCTTTTAATCCACGTGTGTGCTCCACTACATAATAGGTGTTTCACTTTTCCCTTTCCAAAGAAGATGTGTTCGACTTGAGGTGTTTGGATAAAGGAGACCAAGGAAGGTCGTTTGATTACTCAAAGATATTTGATGGGTATGTTTGTTTAAACTTACAGAGTAACAAGATTTATAACCATATGAATCATTCAATACGATAAAAACTTGATTATATCAGCTTGAGCGATCACCCAGAAAATCCTATTACGGAGTGTCCCAAAAATGCCATCGACACTAACGACAACGAAATCTGATAAAAGGTTGGTTTTGTTCAAACAGCAGATGCCACAGTCAAACTATTATTTTAAATGGCACGTATAGTATCATTTACAATTAAAACATTTAATAAATCAAGAAAAGCTATTGTCTGTATTCGTCTTAGGTGAATTTAAATTTTTGAGTAGTTTAGTCTCTAATTTAATAATAACGACGGTTCTTGTAAGATTACACACATAATTTCGAAATTTAAAAGAACTCCACAGATATAATCTTCTACTTTGCATATCTGAATATCTGATAGATGAAATAATGTTAAATGTAACAACAAGCGTGCATTGCTATTCGCAGAATCAAAACTCAAACATAATATTATGATGTATTTTAGACGATATGGATTGGTTTGGTAATTTCCGTGATGGGTGGTAAGACGTGCAACGCATCAAATCTTCTTGTTAAGAATCCGGGTCATTCTAACTCGGGGATATAAATGCTGCACTTCCGCTAGGAAATGAGTTTGAGTTTACATGATTCCGAATTTGAAGTAGGGCTCATTGAACCATGACTGAATACTCACGAACCTACCACATCGCATCTACGAATTAATTCAAATGCAAATACTGAACTCATTTTTGTCCTATGGAAGATGTCTTAAAAGTTCAGACTTATCCTTTACATAGCTACAAGGATTACGTGTTACCGAACCCGAGACTGAGATTTCCTTGATTTATTTAATAGTGCTAAGTGGTAGTTAGTAAAAGTAATTAGTGAATTGAGTGAGGTTTCAGATGCGATCTTGAAGAGAATTCTATTTGGCATTAAAGCTGAAGAAATCTGGTCTGAGGAGGAAATATGTTGAGACCTACGTCCCTACTCCCTACACACAATGCTCAATAAGTTGAGGAAAGTCCAAAAGAGCAAGAAGTTCAAGTCTTGAGTGCAGCAATCCCACAAATGCAAGAGCAATAAACATAAATCAGAGCTGGAGTCTTTATGTCACTATCAGTAGTTTTTCCCAGAAGATAAATTTCTCAAAATGGTTTGCTCGACCAGAACCCTAGGAAGGACGTACTTTTACTTTGTCACACCATTAAAAGGAAGAAAAAAGATGATACCAAAAGGGGCTAGGCAAAATGACTATTACCTTCCAGAATAAAGGAAATAAAATACCTCAACTTCCGTTAGATTGGGATTTTTTACTTCACGGCTATCAATATTCTTTGAATTGTTAAAATCAAATGTCAAATTCAGGACATAAATTTATCTATATATTGAAAGTTGCTGGAGCATTAAGTTGTGTACAATATTTTCAAATTCAAATCCCGATGAAATTTTAGAAGATATGAGACAATTATTTCTAAATACTGAGGAAAATACATTTATTACTCAATTCTAAAAAAATTGAGTTTCATAACCTTTGCAATTTCAAAATCTCTAAGCCTGTCTATCATTATCAAGCCATTTCACACTTCAAGATTTTATAGCATGCTTACACAGTATGTCAAGATATTGCAAATATATTATCAAAGGGGACAACGTGCCCAGAATCAACATGTAAAAAGTCATACCTTCTTGAGCAACACCCTTATATTCGAACAAGCTTAAAAGTCCGTCAGTCGCCAGTTTAAAGATCAAATCAACAAAAGCAAGAAAAATTAGGTAGTTTCTCTTTCATCTGAATCATTGCATACAATCCACTTTTAACTCTCTTGGAGTCCCTTTTTTACGACAAGTCTTACTTTTTTCCTTTGCAGAGGTTTTCTCATTGTGTACCTGATTTTATGTGATGTTGAGAGTTCATAAGATTCCTCAGAGCCTTCAGAAAACAAGAATTGTCAAGATTTGTTTGTTGTCCCCTGCATTGTACCTGGCAGGATATCCCTGCAATCTCTTAATATCTTTAAACCGTCAACCCTAAAATCCTTAGATGTGTTAAGCTCAATCCTTGACCTAGCAAAGTGATCTGGGATTTCCTTCAACGAAAAAAGATTCATATGAAACTCACTTTCTGTACTGTAAAGTCTTTTCAAGTAAAGGAAATGAACATCATTTCCTGGGGGTAAATTACTTAAAAGCTCCTCAAACTTTTCGGGTATACAAGGATGTTTTCCTTCCTATGACGTGCAATGGTGCAGAGCCATAAGATATTGTGCCATTGTGTATTTAAGTGTACAATCCGAATGGACGTCAACCTCTTGGAACTTTTATAAAAAATGGCAGTGAGTGAGTAAAACCAAAACAAGGATAATCATGCAGTACTGGGAGTGATTAAGTTTCAGACAGATTGCGAAATAAGCTGTTGAAATTAAGAAATAGTACACAAAACTATGAAAATGGTAAGTTTAGGTTCTGTCATTCCACAAGGCTTAACTCACATCATTTGCAGGGTTCTTAATAGTTTCTGTCCTTTCAGTTGTCGAGAAAGCAATTTATGTTATTGCTTGTTTCGTTCATTACACACACCGGATCTACTGAAGGAAATGTAATTAAAAGACAGTTGGAGGGATATTCTCCCAACTCCCGTATTATCTTCAGTTCAGGTAAGAATTAAAGCTTAACATGTACACACAGAATTTCAGAGAGAAATAGAATTTCAAGTTTGACACACAGCTCTCGAGGCAAAAAACATCACTGGAGTTTTGTTTTAAAACTCTTTTCCACGTAGTTGAATTGTCTTGAACGACTCATACGCAGATTTAGAGTTACCATTGATTACGCTCTTCATTTTCTTGGGTAAACGAATTTTCTTATTAATTTATTACTGTTAAATGCTTTCAGAAGAGGCTAATCATATTGGGAATTCCGAACCTTTCTCCGCTGAAGAAACAAAAGATCAGTCGGAGCGAGGAAAGATTGATTTCTCCTTTAAAGACATTTCCAAACGAGTGAACCCTTTGTATGCAGAGAAGAATGGAGGAGTGAGTTACGAAATACCCTTCCCCGGCTCAAATACCGTTTCATTGCTATCGAAGAAGAGAAGTGCAGAGTATTCGAAACCAAGCACAATTATACATAAGGAAGAGGATTTGGGTGTTACATTTCGAAGCATTTCCCATGGCTTGATCTCTGAAGGAGGAAATATGGCCCCAGAAGGCTTTCGAAATGGTGATATCGAGAGACAGAAAGACAAACTGGCTCTTGATGCGGCCACTTTCTCCCTAATCCAGACCTACGAAACTACTCCTAGCTCTCCCAAGTCTCATACTGAATTAACTCTTGTTGGTGTTGAAAATGAGAAGGGCTCTCGAGGGAGTAGGATGAAAAATCATAAGACACATAATCATCCTGACACACCTTGGACAAGAACAAAAGGATTTCCACTGAGACTCCTCCACTCGATTGGCACTAGGCTAACCCGAGAGAAGAATTTTAAGCAGGTTTCAAATCCACTTCTGGTTCCAGTCTCTCCTTCCCTTTCTTATCAACGTTACGGTTCTTTTCCTTCTTCTACATTTCCTCAAGGAGTACCTACGGCTCCTGGGAAAGATGGGGAGGATATTGAATATTGGGACAAAGGGAATTTGCAATCTTCATACGGGTTCCCACATGCGGGGCCCATGAATATTGGTGGTAATATCCCAGTAGATAAAGAAAAGGAAATTCGTAGAATGAAACGAAATGCAGCAGGTGATCAATTTACAAAACATCCAAATCCCCATCGCACTTCTACTTCAGACTCCCCGGAGAAAGCAGGGAAAGTGCATTCCAACGAAAGTTCTCAGCAAGAGGAACCAGTCCATTCCCCGACCCCCGCAGAAGCCTTAGAAAGGTTGAAGTTGTTAGTCGGCGAAATTGTTCAAGAGTTGAGTCAATTTAAGCAAAAATTCACACTCAGATTGATTCGGATGACACAGAGAGATGATTTGACTCAACTGCCCGAAATAATGAAAGATTTTCAAATATCTCCCGAAAGACCAATATTCTTTATTGCTGGAGGACTAAAGGCATTTCCTGTTGTTCCAACAACTGAAGCCTCAACTACTACAACAGCTTTTACTACCACCAGCACATTGGGGACAACTTCATCTGAATATCTTCGTGACACGATCCTACATAATGAAAGTATTATTGCAACTACTCATGCAACACCCAGTGACTTTTTGCCCTCTACCACACTCACGCCGGAAGTGGAAGCAACAACGGCTAAAGCATCCAATTCGTTCATGTCATTCCCTCAAGTGTTGAGTGCGTGGTTTGGAGTAAAAAGCCCTGAATCCTCAGCCACCACAAGCGAAAAAGGTTTCACCGAACCCAATGCGTCTACGACAACATCAACATCACCACTACCTATCAACTCCACAGAAACCTTTGTTGAGATTGATTCCACCACAAACTTTACACCTGTTGATCCTCTTCCCACAGAATCAATCATGAGCATCTCGACGGATTATTCTCCGACAGAATCATTTGTCGACTCCGGCCTCATGAAAGATTCTCAAGATCAGATTAGAACAATCCTATCAAGGAAAAGACGCTCGAGTCTTGATATGGATGAAATGACTTTTTATCTGTCTCCCCCAATCCCTGAGAGAACAGCTAGAACTGAAAATCCGTTTGAAGACAATGAGCCTGGAGTATACTACCCAGTGCCTCCGTCATTCTACGAACTTACATCTTGGCCATATGAACATATCATCCGTCAAAGTCAACCTGTACGTGATGACGATAGCGACTTGACAGATGTTGCTGAAGGATTACTTCTTTTACCAAATCATTCCAGTCCACCTCCATCTAATACACAGGGGTCTGTAGGGAACAGTGAAACTCCCAGCTTATCTGACTCGCCATCGGGAGAGCCTCAAAGAGAGTCCCGAGTATACAATGACCAAAGGGATCTTGGAATAAATTTACACAACATTAACCTGACGTTACCTTCACCTGGAGATTTGGCATTGAGTGGAGTACACTCGGAATCTCGTCTAAATTCGCATCTTAGCAGCCAAAGTGCTATTGATGAAAATGATAATGAAAACATCGCACCACTTCTGACCGAGGAATATTCGAGAGCCCTTTCACATAATAATGATGGTGATGTTTGGACGGCAACCCAATCAAAACAAGCTCAACAGACTCGTACAGCTCCTACGACATATTCTAAAGTGGTTCGAAGTGGAAGTACAAGAGGCTCTTCTGAGAATCTTACCAGTACCAATAGTATTTACAATGCAAGTTCTTTTGAGAGCATTGAGAATACAGTGCCATTTTTTGCAGCTGACGTAAACTCTTCCAGCGAGAAAATAATTTCATCTTTAACACCTCCAACATCGTCGGATGGTAATCCAGATCCAGAGCATGTTTTTTCAACTTCTATTCATCGTATGAATGTTATTTCACTACCAAATGAAGTTCCGGAGCCTGCCTCAATTTCCAAGAATATATATGAAGCATCTTCCAGAAATCCATCTGTCCCTATACTTTCTCCTGAGTTCATTTTACAGCACAACCTTGATAGTACCTTAAAACAGAAAACATCACCAACAGAGACTCCCAAAATAACTGAAGAAAGCAGATCTGACTTCAAGGACGACAGGAAAGAAATTACTATTGGAATTAAGTCAATCTACGAGTCGGATACGAAAGTAGTAAAACCTATTTCACTCCCGAGTACATCGGTTCCAAAGAGAGTAACTAAGTCAATCATTCTAACACCTACTGAGTCAGCAGGACTTCTGAAAGAGAAAAACTCTACTGATAACATCATTAGCAGTGTAAATAGAAGTAGTGTGAATGAGCCAGAGAAAGTCGAAGAGAAAGTAAGTTCAAAGTCTCCCATTGCCCCCGAACCTGAGTTAGAGAAGCCTCACATTACTATTATTACGTCAGGCACTGCGATTGATCTGATTGAAATGAATAATATTTCCACACCAGGCAGTTCTGTTTACAGTAAAGTTGACGTTTCATCGGGTGCCGTTAGTATTCTCAAGGACGATGAAACGTTTAATCCAGTCAGTGGAAATATCACCCATAAATCTAAGATCGAGGTCAGCACAGAGAAGCCATTAGAGATAAATGTAAAAATCTCCAGTCCAATTATAGATGCTGCTACCTCAATCATCCAAAGTATCTTCGGATTTGGAACAACTCATGTGCCTAATGAACGTGAAGCTGCATCCAATACTCATAATCACTCAAAGGCTGATACGAAAGAGACCCTGGACCGGAAGAAAGAAGCAAACAATTCCTTATTGTCTGAGAATGCAGTTCAATTTTCTCTGTCGAACATTACATCAACTTCAGATGCCCAGGATGCAACTCCCACGACCGGAGAAAGTCAATCTTTCTTGGAGAGCAATATCACAGAGGCTCTGTCCAATTTGTCTTCAAGTGATGCAATACTTCCACACGACACTAATGGAACGAGTCGTTTAACAACGCAACCTATTACCACCAAGCTCGATGACACTCATAAATCACACTCGTCTAATGATCTACCACAAGTTACATTGACGAATAACCTGACATCAGCAGAATTGTTTAATGTGCAGAACAAAGCTAGTACTCTTGTTGGTAATACTTCTGAGAATGGTGAACCGTTGGTGGCAGTTGCAGCCAATTTTGACAAAGAAAACTTGTCTCAAGTCTCATACCAATATTTTGAGAATCCTATTCCTCAGCCGGGAGAAAGTATTGGCAGCAAGTATCAAGAGAATTCAGACCACGTATTCACGAAAGATCAAAATGGCAATCAAACTCATGTTGAAAATCTAAGTGCATCCACTTATTCCGTTGCTCAACCTGATCATGATGGGCTTCATAAAGTAGTGCATGAATTTAACCCGACCATGCCATCATTAAGCAGACCTGCATTAAACCTGGACTCTCTTGGTACGGTTCCAACCACATCAGGCATAGTGTCAGTGTCCAGTCCAATATTACCTCAAGAGTCTCACGTCCACTCTCCTTTATCAAATAATCCATTCCTTGAAGATGACATTCTTTTTCCCACACCTTCTGAGTCTCTCTTCCCAGTGTACCAATCTAACCATCATCATGCGCCCCATTCTAATGTCCCAACATCCTTTCCCTGGATTCCAATGCCAATACTTTCACATTTCCCTCAGATGCCTCCCAGACCTTTTCTAGATTACACAGGAGCAACTGTGACAAGCAACGCACCTGTGGTAGATACAAAGCAGCTACCAACTAGATTCCAACTAGTAAGCTCATTTTCACACGATACAGATGCACCTCACGAAAATCAAAGTCACAAGAGGCAGGAATATCTCATGCATCTGTACTTTCCCAATATTTAGACTGTGTTACATGTGTTTCCACTTTGGCACGCAAGTCTATCTTTATACTATTACCATTGGTTGACATATTCTCTGAAGTACTGCAGTTAGAAGTTAACCATACGTGTAAACGGATGCTCTTACCTATGACCGGAATATCAAGATCTATCATTTAAAAAGTTATGCAACATAAATTATTGATTTATTCGTAGTACTCATTTCACATGCTTTTAACGTGTTCTCGTGTCGCTTTCTAAATCTCAATACTGCCTCATGTTCAAACTTGTTACGGAATAATTTAATTTAGCTCTAATACATAGATAAGCTTTTATCAATTAAAACTGTTACAACAAAGTTCTGTTACTGACTTGTTTTAATAATTTTCATGGTTTAGCTCAAACACAGCTGTTGATTAACCTGCTAACCTACATTCAGGTTATGTGTGTGTCCTCATGCCGGTTTTGCAATTATTCATGTGCACACTAACTGAATTAGAATTTCCGAGGAATAAATGAAGAATGATTCCACCCGTTTGCTCTTATAGCTGCATGTGAGGCTAAGCTGTCACTTAGTTTCATGTCATGAAGTAATCAAATTCACTGCATCTTATCCAGCCAAACAGATACAAACATGCCATCTCCATGAATAAATGCATTAATATTAAATTAAATTTGTCACACAGAGCGTCACAAAAGTGAGGAAGCGCGGCTGAGTTGTTCAGAAAAGGTTTATTTATGAACCTTTAGCCCATTTTCCAAGATTTTTAACATCCAATTTACGAGGTTTTGAAAATTATATTATGACACAAACAAAAATTCAGTGGAATTCAAACATTAAAATGTATATTTGAGCATGGTACTTAATAGTGTCAGGGATGGTATTATAGAGCCCAAAAACATTGTCAACGATTCGCTTTTAAAGCAAGTATGCAGCTGACAAGATCGTTATGTAATTGTTATGTAAGTAAGTATGTTATGTATGTAAGAATCTTCCACGCCTAAAGTGCTTCTTTCAAAAATTACCAACGTCATGTGCAAGTGTACAAGCAACTTCATCATCCATTCAAAATAGCTTAGAATTCAGCATTTTAGGATTCAAGATAGTCACATCATGCTGAAAGGAATACTGAGTTAGAAAATTATTACCAATCGGGTTTATCTGCGAAGCCACAAAAATCTCATTACTTGATCTGCAGAAAGTATTTAGTGTCTGGCTGTGAAAAAGAAGCTGGAGGCAACGGTTCCTCATTTATATAGCCTTTCATTAGAACTTTAGTTGAACCACAAGACGATGAAAGCATGGAGAAAGCGACTCGTTCCTGACTTATGCGTAGTCATTTCAAGTTGTGCAACCCACACTGCTTCTGCTAGCTTATGGCCCCTTACGCCACCGACTCTACCCTGTTAGAAGCACTTACAGGGTAAATATTCGACTGTCCTCTTCAGTAGTGGTATACAAGCACATACGAATTTGCGTAAGCGTTCACAAAAGAAGTAAAAGTTCCCAGAACTTTCTTCTAAAATTTAATTAATTTCCAGCACTTTTCAAAGTGACATTGTGAGGGGCTTACAACGTTCAGTGGGACTGGGTTACCCATAACAGAATGGTGTGTCACTATGAGCTTACTCGTTTATAAGCGACTACTCCAGTAATCTTCCAACTTGTTTGGCTCTAACAATATGAATGCATATATATGTCACAGGAATTAACTCAAACAATAAAACTACATGCACAGTGCAAAATATGTTGACTTAAAAGTACAATATATAGAAAGCCCACCAGAAATTCACAAACCGTACACAGACATCAGTTTTTAGGATTTGCGGATTTGAAGGTTGTGCTGTTGAGAGTTTCATCAAAGTACGAATAAAATTCGTGCAATAATGTTATTGAATGGCAATAAAATAAAATCGTCTTGCGATATAAGTCACACTGACTTTAACTGTAGAGTAGGACACAAGACAAGACTGAGGACGTGGAAACTATAATGTTCGTGTCAGATTTGGCACTCAATCAACTCTCGTTTAAGATTTGTGATGAAGTTCGTCGTCAAATGTCTCACATCGAGTCAACCATTAGACTCCTGGGATTACTTCATGCATAAAGATGGCTTACATTATATTTAACCGTGCTTTCTATCTGTCACTGGAGGACTCTCTTCCTTTTGTGACTTCTGGGTGCATTTGAGATCACTTTATACATATCCAAAAGTGGACTCAGAATCAAAAAGACTTGGTTGAGAGAACTTCAGACTCATCTTAACCTCCCATAAGAAATTCTCTCTCTCTTTCTTCACAAGCAGGATTGAATATGTAGCACAACTCCATTACATCTCCTGTTACGCAAGTTGTCACATGTTCAAAACGAGAAGCAGTTAATCTTCTTTGGTAAAAGCTATCTTGGTGACACATGATAAATGTTTCTTGTTGGGTGTATTGCATCAAAATATGTATATTTTATTGCAACACGACAAGAAACCCAAGGCGAGCTACATTGTACTCTTTAGTAGTAAAAATATTGGTTTTACTTGTATATAGCAAGCACACAGTTTGTGGTTTAGAGAGTGACATGATACACTACAAACATTAATCCAACCCGGTCAACCCGTATTTGGAGGGATAAGCCAGTAACTTTCACCACTACATTTGAACTGCACGTGAGCCCAGAGTTTTAAATAGCTAGGGCATCGCTCCTGGCACGTACAAACCGAAGAAAACAAGGCTTTCTTTAGTGTGCGGCTACGGTTACACTAATTTGATGTGATCTAGAGCACATACATCATGAAAGGGTGCTCATGGTTCGTTTCACATCCACTTTCTCAGCTGCATAAGACATTATCATTGCTGAAAATAAGATTACACTAGACTTCACTTATCTCTACAGATCTCTCGTTGTGAAATCCACTGACAAGGTTGTAAACAACTACGGGGTGGTGAAAGTTTTGCTTTCACTTCTCAGACTCACCAATATTAGTTGTAAATTATTCAATTGCAGATTGAATGAAGTAGGATACGACTTTCTGTGAGTTTTACGCAAAATATAAAAAAAGAAAAGTAAATGGAATGTTACAGAACAAATATGGCAACTCTTCCTGTGTAAAGCCAGCAAATTTGTTTTCGGACAAAATTGGTTCCTGGACTGTAATAAGTCGTAGCTTTGTATTTCTTCCGAATGTTGATGATCCTTCACCAATTTATTATCTAATAGAGAGATGGAATGTGGAGATGAAGAAGTTAATGTGTTTCTGTGTGGAGAAAGCAGTGAATGAGAAGGTAGGCTCAACTACTACAAAAATCCAGGGTTCCTTCCTTTCTTTCATCCCAATTTCAAATGTTTGGAGTAATAACAATAACGATTTTCGAGCAGCCAAGGATGATGGTCCATTCAATGTACGATTCTTCCTTCATGTACGTTCATGTATGGAATTCCTTTCTGTTGTTCATTTTACTATTTAACATCATCACTACCTGTTAGTATTTATAGCGAATACTGAACAAGTGTGTCAAGCAAATGCAAATGCATGTGGTCCCTGAAACATGGATTAAAGATTTATTTCATTTGTCCATTCATTGTCAGTTGATCACGTTCTAAAGGGGAAATTATGAAAGCACATACCCCAACAAACCATAACTCACATTTCACATGCAGTAATATTCTTCACTCATGTATCATCCATAATTGTACGCGTGATAACAGCATGTTAACATCGAATCCAGCCCCGTGAGTATTCTTCCCAGTACTCTTGTAACTGAATATTAAACGCAGGTAGAGAGGAAGTTGGATGGGATTTCTTATTCAGTCTGAAGGACCATTCCTGATATCTCTTTATTTATGTGTAATCTACATGCGCTCATTGTCAAAACAGATCAAAGTACTAATTTTACAAATGCCAAACAATAATGCATTTTTAACTGTGCTGTTGAAATGCTCCATTGTTTCAAGGACTACATACAATAATTTTACCCATAAAGACAATAGTTTGTTCGGGGCAGTGTAACGGTTGTTGTCGATTCGATTCAAAGATATTTTATTTGTTGATTTAGATCCTAGTCTATTCATAGACTCAGCACATTAAAATGTAGGATCATAATAATAATTCATTTTAACCGCAAATGTACTTGATCTTGCATTTCAGGTTCACATAAGACCGCTCAAAAATGATAATAGAAAGTATTAGAAAGGCACAAAATCGATTTGGTGAAAGTTCGAAGTTTTACAGATCACCGAGACTTGCCGTACGTTACGTAAGGATCCACACTGGCTACGAGCTATAATATTGCAATATCCGTCGTGACAAAAAATCCTCACAGAAAGAAAGTCTGTCTTTCTTTCTGACATCGAAACATGACACTTCAAGTTAAGTGCTCGTTGCTTTGATATCGAGAGGCATTAATGTATGGAAGATGCCATTTCACGACTTGATTGAAAGACAATAAGTGCTTCTTATGAGTTACGTTCAGTGTGTCATTCTCACTCAATGCTTAAACCATGACCTTCAACACTATGCCGTTGTCACTATGCATTGAAATGAAATTAGATTCATCCATGCTTCATTAGAGCAAGTGCTAAGTTGAGGGAAAGTTAAGAATCTTCAACATTTATTTTGTGTTTGCGATATCATTTCCGAAACTTTACATTGATAGAAAGCTTGATTATCGATCTGTTACATCCGACGATCCGACGGAACATCTTACCCAATAAAAACAAAAGACATGGGCATTTGGGTATACATATAGTTTCACCTTTGCAGCTTTATTTCATGATTACATTAATCAGTGTACTTTATACATGTTCATAGAAATGTACTTGTAAAGTTAAACACAACAGCGATTACAAACATTTATAACAAACATTGCAATTCGTAGCCATAATATTTCGTGTATAAAGTTATCCTGACAGCAAACTCATCGACGCATAGATTAAACTGTGAAAGGTACCAATTTAACATATACAAGCTCACAATTGACCTGGGAGCACATTTGTAGATTTATCTTCATAAAATTGTTATGCTACAACTGGGGATCCCATTTAAAATATCACATGTTACAAAGCTGAGATCAATATTTAATTCAATTCACTAGTTTACATAATTCTGTCGTACTTAAAATATGTGTACAATTAAATAAAAATCACATAAAAAATTGCAAGCAATAAAACACAAAATTGATTTTCCAAATCCGAAACTACATCCTTCACAGGTTCAGTCCTTACTGTGAATATAATCACGAGTAGTGTAGGTTATACGAGCAACAAACACTTATCCCAAGTTTCTAGAATTAATTAAGTCTGCAATGTACTGAATTATTCAACAGCTAAGTAATTAAAGCGACTTGGTTAAAAAGTAGAATAAAAAGTTGATCACAACTTAAGTACAAATAGCTTCCTTTTCTTTCGTGATGTACCAATACATTATGCAACATGAAAAGTACACTTAAAGCATCCTCTGAATAAGATTGAGAGAAAAGTGTTTTACTCTACTTCCTAGTGCCTGCACACGTTTTTGTAAATCGATCCTGATTGTAATAATATCCTAATCGTAAACCAATAGACGTAACCGTCGTATATATGTATAGTTGTAATATATATAGACTTGATTAATGAGTATTAAATGTTTGTTTCCTGTCACAAAGTGAAATCAATGTGTATCACATCTACAGTAACAGTAGGTAATAGTTGTGAAACGTTTAGTCCTCAAACCAGGTACATTCATCACACAGTCACACCGATTACTTCGAGCCTTAACCCTACAGAATTATATTAACAGCCAGTGATTATGTGTAGTTTGTAAGTAGCAGATAGCTTCGAGAGCAGTCACTACTGCATTAGGTGGAAATTAGAATTCGTAGAATCTCAACTGAAATACAACATAGCAGAGGAGGTTTGTAATGTGGTTATGAATAAGTAATGCGAATAGTTTAATCTAACTCCTCCAATTAATAAAAGCTGAAAATATGTCCAATCCAACAAAAACAATTGGTACAATGTACCAAGGAAAAATTGAACTCTACTCAAGTGTGGCCGTGTGGGTTCAAGGGATTCAGAGATTCTAATTTTGTACGATGATATTCTCCGTTTGTTGGCCCGATTTCGTGATGCCTCATGCTCTATACCAAGTGCAGTGAAAGTTACGAATGGTGGTGTCATTCCCTGAATGACTTAATCGTTTTACCTGAATCCGATTACCTTGTTCCCGCATTGTGCAAATGGCTATCAAATATCAATCCCCAATATGGCTTTTCCAACTTGTCACTTGGTTTCGATAAGAAATGCAAAATAACAGCTAGGGTTGCAAATCTCAACTAATCAGTTTAGTTATAAAACAGTTTCACATCGCTTTCCTGGAATGTACGCAGAATAAATTAGATCTGACTTGACTCCTAAAGATCCACCATTGCCACTCGTGTAGTTGTTGTTTGCTGCTGCTCCACCAGGAACCCTTGGGGTTGGCGAATTAAGATGATTATGAAATTTGACATTTGTGGCCCGAAGACTGGAGCTGGAGGGGACTTCGTGGAAATGGTAGTAAGAATTATGACCCGAACTAGCAGAAGACGGGTAATACTCAGAGTTTCTGGTGTGGTGAGAAGAGTTCATCAAAAGAAAGCCATTAGAATTGTGGGAGGAATGAGATTGAGAAAGGAGATAACTTTTCAACGTCTTCCCATCCACTTTTGTCACTCCGTTTCTCTTCATGATACCTCCATTCAACTCTGGTGAGTTTTGACCACTTCCTTTCCCATTTCCTGTGATAGCAAGACCAGGCTGATGACCAAGATTGATTGACACATTCGTTGAGTTTGTGGTCGTATTTGTGAGGAATGTACCAGTTCTGGTAAACCGACTCTGCTTTCTCTGTCGGTTACAAAGTCGAAGAAAACCATTCCTGAATTTTGATGACCTAAGCAAATGCAAGTCATGATTACTCCATCTATAAGGTTGTGAGTTGCATGTTCAGTTTCAAGCGTATTATAAAAGCTATACTGCCTATACTATAGTAAGTTTAATATGCTTACATAACGTTGTAGAGGATAGGGTTCAAGCAGCTATAGAAAGGGAAGAATAGAAAATTCGATTTAATCAGAACATACTGCAGGATGTCACTTTAAATGTCTGTCTTCATTGAGCCTTCGTTTGTCAAAGCCGACATTAATATCAACTAACGTACCTGTTCAAGTAGAGCATGATGCGGGAGAAGTAGACAAAATTGTGAAACGCATCCGGGTGGTCATCAAAGACATGAGGATTTCCCAAAACGACCAGAGTCAGAACACGAAATGGGAGGAGACAAAGGAAGAAAGTAAAGACCACAGTGCCCAGCATCGTCACCACTTGTTTCCTCGCTTTGTGATTCTCATTCTTGGCATTCAAGCTAGTTCGGTCCATGGTCAGTTTATTGGCTATCATCCCATATGTCACCAAAAAGATGAAGATGGGGAGCAGGAAGAAGAGGATGATTGTTGAAATGGTGTACACATCTGGCCACATCTCCGCAAATCTAACATTGCATCGTGCAGTCCACTCCCCATTGTCATTTACCCCTTCCTGGTAGGTGATCATGAGGATCATGGGGCTGTAAAAAAAAGTGCACAACCGTTTAGCATGAAAGAGAAGGAATATGTGTGCTCGCCAAAATTCACAGGACTTTCACTTTCTAGACTCCTCACACAGAACAACATAATCCGTGGAAATCTAATAAACACTTGGGGTACAAAGTTATCCTTCGTGTCCTGGGTTTTTGTGGTTTTGGGTTGCGGCTTAAGAATTCGAGAGCTGAAACATTAGTTGGTAATAGTTCGTGGATGACAATGTTTAGGGAAGTGACCTTAGTCTATAAAGTACAGAGTAGTAGCCGCATACACATACACACACATCTAAAATAAAGTAAAAACTACTTTGTCTCTTACTGGAGGGATAAACTAGCTTGGAGAATGTGTCACGATTGAATAAATTGAGATTCATTGCATGGGAAAGCATGGCTCAGACATTTGTCTTCACCCATGAATACCAAAATAATATCTTCCTGGGTTTCCTTCCAACATAAGGGAAGTGTATTAACCTCTGCATTGAATTAGGTCAGTGGTTGTGGAACCTGAACTACCATTAATACAATTTGATGTCAAGTAGACCTCTCGAACTTAAACCCAAGTGTACGACCTGCGACTTTCACCCACCACAGAGACATGGTTTTTACGTATCGACAATTACAGGCTGTAGCGACGACCACAGGCTTATATTTTCCTACTGTGGACTTTCTCTCCACCAATGTTGCGTTTTAACTTCACCCTCAGTATTTCTAGTCGTGCAACTTTCAGTTTCATCAAGACACAAGATCTCCCCACATTATGCATGTGTCACTACGGCTTTTGTTCATAATAAGCCCTCACTTGAACTCTGACTGCTACAATGTAGTTACAAAAGACTGCTCCTTCTCTAATGGCTCCATTAGACTTCCTTATATGCATTATTGCTCTCTTCTCGGGAACTTAAATCGTTATTCTTAACACCTCCCATACTATGTACAGAGATATGACGATGCAGTGAAGTTTGAGTGAGCAATTCTTTTCACCAGACTTAACCTACATCAACGTAAGAAAAGTTATTATCCTTTGTATCTAAAAGCAGTACTCAGCATGGTAAAGTGTGGGCCTTCTTTTACAATGGAAAAATGACGAGGACTTCCATTTTTTAACAAGGTTCATGTAGTGCAGACTCAATCCTTTCCTAATTGTGTGAAAGTTATGGTACAGTAAGAATATCAACCCTGCAACAATACATATTTTCAACCGGGTTCCTCTGCACCAAGCTGATTTCACTTGTGCCAAATGAATTTGATGTTAGAGCGCAGCTTGGCATGTGTCAGTAGAATTTAATATACGATTCAATTTCTCTCGCCCTACATCCTTTCACAAAATCCTTGTATTAAAGAACCACGGCCCCTAAATGTGAGAAGGCGCCCGATTCCGTGTTACCAACTTGATATCATTTAAGTAATTTGCTACTTTCTTCTCTTCCAATCCTCTTCTTCAAGTTGGGAATACAAGGAAGAAGAATGGAGCTTTCTTTGCGACAGAAAAATCTCAAACAAAATATACGTAGCAGGAAATTGAATGCTTTGATCTCTTTATTTAATGCCAGGCGTCAATAGAGGTCCCTTAACATGGTTAAATTCATTGAACTTGCACTACATACTCACATAAAAGCAGAAAGAGTTTTTGGAGCTTGCTGGAAATGGGTTGAGCTTTGAGCTTCACAACCTTAGGGATCCCTCATCGTTTGGAGTGTTTCAAGCTTAATTGATTTGTGTCGTATATACATTCTGTTTCATACTTTTGCTTTTTCAACCAAGCCAGGAGGGAAATGAAATAGCATGTGGGTGGGTGGATGCATAAAAGAGCATAATTAAAATTACTTGTAGTCTCTACGGAGTTTTCGGGTTACTGGTAACAGTGAGCGACTTTCTACCTTAACGTCACAAGTTTACCACCTCTTTATACTAAGAAGTTTAAGTGCAGCAAAAATCTCCAATTATTTTTAATTGTCAGTTGACTATTTTCAAATAGAACTTGGTCCATTCAGTTATAGTGATTTATGGGTAGTTTCGGTGGGAATTAAAGGCAAACAGACATTGAGTTTGTGAAAGGCAGCGTCTAGGTTGATTGCGAAATTGATATATGGAGTATTTTCTCAGCTTGGATTACACTGAAGGCGGTGATATGTCTCGAAACAAGTAATGCAATACATCTTCCAAGGCACACGGAAGGGTTCAACCGTCACTCGTCAAACTTCAATAAACCTAGCATATCATGCCTCATTACAAAATCCAGCAAGATGGAATTGTACAACCCTACGGTGTAATGCATTTGTACCCAACGAGCAGGAACAGATGGTACTTTTCCCTAGCGGAAAATCTACTTTATAAAAACACTGTGAATCTGCATTTATTTGTACGAATCTTAAATGAACGAGCGGAGAAGTTCTAGAGGAATTTTTCTTATGCCCTTTGAGCCCAGAGGTGATACGTAAAAAGATAAACTTCGAACAGGAAGGATCAGAGGAATAACTTGAGATGAATGTAACTCCTTCTCTTTCTTTCGACCAATTAGGTTTCTTCATTAAGTTGTTTAACGACCGGAAAAATAGAATTTTATGGAATTTAATTTTTCTGTAGGTTGAAGTAATTCCTATTACTATTAGACTCGATCTGTGGAGTGCGGCTGGGTTTAGAGCAAAGAGTTTACAATGGTGAAAGCGTAAGTAATGCTATTTCTGAGAATGTAATTAAAGACTCCATGTGACTCGTTACAAGATAGAAACAGATTTTATCGCATGTTGTTTCAGGTACAAAGACATTTATTGGAGATAACTTACCTTGTGATGAAGAAAGCCAAGACCCAAGCAGCTACTGAAATCCATGCAGCTCGAGACTTCGTGCAGACATAATTCGCTTTGAGTGGTTGGCAAATGGCGTAGTAACGCTCGAAGCTAATGGCTAATATTGTCAAAACTGATGCATTTGCCACTGTTGCTTCTAGAAGAGGTATAAACTTGCCTGCAATGAACAAGAAACACATGAAATGGTACGTGGTTACTCCTTACAACACGCGTCTGCTTCATTTATGGCTAGAGTGATGAGCATAAGATAGCAAGGTGAAAGTTGCACCAAGCTAATTAATTAATGGAGATAGCTAATTTTTACGACCGGAATTTTCTTTCTAACGATTCGAAAAACTCATAACATCTACTCAGCTTGTGCAAATCCATAAAAAAACTACAAGTGAGCAATAGAGTGAAAAGTTATTGATTGAACTATGTATTCGAAAGGTCTGGAACAACACACGTAGTGGGCGATATTAAACCCGAAGCCTTTTTTAAACTCTTTTGATGTCAAAAGCTATCAGACCTTCAGACCATAATAGAATCAATTCA
>JAQGAB010000927.1:0-20520 GCA_034696565.1 Isotomurus graminis | reverse complement strand
AACAGTTTGTAAAGTTTTCCTAGGAACGGCTATTACAACAAATCTCGCGTTCTTCATGCAAAAGAAACAGTACAATCATTCATTCAGTCGCATCCTTCTCAGCTCGTAAAAGACCCATGCATGCAAATTATTGGATCCTTTCCAAATCCGAATTGCATTTCACTACATGAATTTCTTAATAATCATTCTCTCTCATCACTATTTATCGCACTATTATTCAGTAGACTTAAACAACTACCTATAATACATAACAATGCTAGAACAATGTGCACAAAAATAAGCATATAGGAGGTAAGAAGTTGATCGAACTAAAGAAAATCAGATTTCGTATTTCCTCCAATCATTCTGTCTCAGCATCACGGATTCGCTAATTAAAGTTAATTTAGAAGAACCGTGTGGTTCCATAATTGTCGTGCATACTTTAAAGACGTCTTGTAGAAGAAGAGCACAAGGCAGTTGGGGAGAAGTATAGGGAAAACCCTCCCTGAGTGTGGGTTTTCCCACCCTGGCCAGGGTTGGTTTTCCCACCCTAGGGTCGCATTTTCCCACCCTTGAGTAGGAAAAATCCATCCTAGGAATCTCATATAGCCTACCATTGAGCTAGGTTAATTCCATAACGAAGATCTGTTACGCATTACATTTATTTAATGAATGTTGCCAAATACGGATTTTGGAAAGCCAAATATGAATTTTTACAGAATTTCTTCCTTAATAACCTGTAATTTTTTGAAAGATGGAGAATTTTTTTCCGGACTGCGACAATTTTTTCAAAAAAATTTGATTGAAAAATAGCAATCCTAGGGCGGGTTTTTCCTACTCAAGGGTGGGAAAATGCGACCCTAGGGTGGGAAAACCAACCCTGGCTTTTATAAGATTCCTAGGGTGGGTTTTTCCTACTCAAGGGTGGGAAAATGCGACCCTAGGTTGGGAAAACCAACCCTGGCCAGGGTGGGAAAACCCACACTCAGGGAGGGTTTTCCCTGTACTTCTCCCCAACTGCAAGGGTTCTTTTGGTTTATCGGGTGAATCTATTAGAGTCCACCACACTTCATTGGGAGATTATCAGGGCAGGAGATCTTAATCACGACTGTCGATAGCTCTTAACGTATAAGAATATTAAGTGAGAGACTATGATGATGAAAGGACAATCCTCCAGAGATTGGAAGAAGTAAGAAGGCTCTTCGAAAAGTGTAACTGCAGAAAAGTCACAAGTCATTCTCCGCCCATCATCACATTATTCGAGTATTATTACTGAATTATATCATTCTACTGGTAAAGAATTTTTATCGTGGGTCTCTAATGAAAAATAAGGCTGTTCATGAACGTGCTGTAGTTCATCAGGAGGCAAAAAATACCTTTCTCGTCACGACATTACATGTCGTCGCCTTGATTCCCACCTCCCAGATCTTCTTCGCTCATCCACTCACGGGTTTTATTAAATCCAATATGATTATTATAATGGAGTTCCAAAATGAAATTGTCATCGCTCTTTGTGTCTATATGAGAAAGTGTTAAGAGTAACAGATGACGCGATGTCGCCAAGAAAGAAGCGTATATAATAAAAGACAGGTGGAATCAGTCAAAGGAATTTTTCTGTATAATTATAATCCCATAAAATATCAAAGTGCCTAAAAGCCAAGAGCTGTAATAAATTCTCGACCCGACTGGGGAAAAGTGCAAGTCCCTCATATCCCTACATTAATGATCTTTGTCCGGCTTCTTTCTAAACTGAACTTGTACATAGCAATGAGCTTTGGTAAAGGAAACTGTAGAGATTAACCTTACCACTTGCATGTAATAGTAGCAGAACACAAGAATACTTTGAAACTTTTTGCTCAGCATTAAGAATCAGTGGGAGAAACTGTCTCGTCCAAAGTTTTCGCTCATTAGACGGCTGACTCTTCTATTAGCGGTGATATAACCGAATGAACGCTATTCTTCATTTGCATATGTACTTACAGCATGTGCTCTGTGTGTGTGCATCTTAAACAATTCACGTAAATGAGCCATGATGACAAAAAATATGACAGTCAATCAACATTCTACTGATCTATATAAACACAATCCTCGCCAGTTTGGCATCTCTCTGTACTTTACAATGAATAATAAATGCAAAACACTTTCTGGTCTAGAGTAAAGTACAAAATCATTCTCATCTCAGTTTGCGAATAAACTTTGAGAGAACTGTACAATCAGAAAACTTTTTTTAACTCAAATTCTCATACACCCCATTTACCTACTGATCATTTAACTTGTGTGATTCACAATGACTTGTCAAAATGTCAAACACACTCTTCTCTAAAAGATCAACGAACTATTAGGTAAATTTCACTTGATTTGCTAATTTCTAAAAGCGTTCAGCAGGTGATTTGCCCCTTAATTACTCAATTTAGCTGCCTTCTACAAAAATCATCCTGAGAGATCAACCTCGTCTTTAGTATGGATGCCTTACGATTAAATCTGTGGTTGTGCAAAGCATTCCCAATCTGTGAATCGTTTTTCGATGGAAATCATGGGAATTTTTTTCCACTCAACAGTCAGGCACACTGTTCACTTTGTCTATCCAAGCTTGACCTTGTCGAAGCAACGTTAGTAAAGGATAAGCTTTCTCTCTTTGGACTGCTAAACTCACTTTTACTTTCGCAAAGCCAAATTTCTTTTAGTTCAAGTTGATTAAACCTGGCTCCCGTAAAATGAAAGTGTACAGTATACACCTTAATTTGCATAAAGAAGGGTTGGAATCAATATGAGATGAGCTGCTTGAACTGATCTGCACACAATGCACAGAAGCGCAACATTATCAACCCCTTTTTTATAAAGTTGGAATCATCTCTAATAGCTTTAGAGATGCCTAAACATCTTTGTTGTTGGCAGGCGATGGTCTCGTACCACATTGATCTTTGCACTATCGGCTTGATGAAGCATTACGATTTTTATCTGAATAAAGAATGAATTCATTCACTTGATGTCAATTTCAACCTGTCTCTCTCATCTGACGGTTTAGCGAAGGATCATCTTCTTCCTTCTACGAACTCATTTTTCAATAGTTCAGTTACTTTTGAACTTCGCCTGAACTGCGGTACATTAATTAAGTGGCAGAAAAATCAGTCTTAAAGTTCTTTAGTTGAAAGGGTCGAGCAAAATGAACTGCGTGATAAATCCCGGGACACAAAATCCCTATTTCAAGTACAGTTCCAGTGACACGACAAACTGTTTCAGTGAAAGCGACGGTAATGATTATTACAGTGTAAAGAATGACGAAGGTGGCAATTTGAGTGACAGAATCTGTTCCAATCTACCTTTGATGGTGGGACCGACACCTGCATCGATCACCACTCATTTCTCCAGCAAATACAATCTCACCAGTCAGCCGTCAACTTTGGCTTCCATTCTGAACCACAACTTCCTCCGGTCCTCTAATGAGAGTTACATTCAACCGATATACGATTTGCCTCTGCAACAAGTCATTCTTCCGGTAGAATGTGGCCAGAATCAGGCACTCATGTACCTCACACGGCTCTGTCAGGGGTCAAAAGGTCCATGCATTCTGTTCAAGGCGTACTACTGGCTCACACCAAATGAATTCCAGTACATTAGTGGCCGTGAGACAGCCAAAGATTGGAAAAGGTCCATTCGACATAATGGGAAAAGTTTGAAACTGTTAATTAATAAAGGCATCCTTACTGTTCACTCACCGTTGTGTGAGTGTGGAACTGCTACGTCCAATTTTCTGAAGATCAGAAGGCACAGCAGTCTCAAAGCTTTGGGATTCTCGCACGACAAGCAACCTGGGGTGAGTGAGATCTCGTTTAAAGTCATCACTACCATCATTACCTTTCTCAATCGGTTCACAAGGTAGTCATTCCGCGGAAGAGTGGAGTAAGTAATATCAGAGTATCTTCAGTACTTTAGTATTACTACAAAACCGGTTTTCTAATGGCCTACAAATCATTTTGGACCATTTGTAGTAAACCATACACACACGTTCATTCATTCCTTCTGCAAAAACTATGAATGAAAATAGAAAGGTCCAGCTTTCTCTCGCACATTATTTTATTTATTGGTTTACTTTAATTCCTTAAATTTTAATCAATGAAGTATTTATTTGTGGATTGGTACTTAGGTGTATTGACTTTTGGTTTTTAAAAAGTTCTACAAACTGGTCATTATGCATTCGATTCGGTGAACACAACTCATTACACGGGCATAATAACTGACTTAGGACTTGTAAACTCTCTGCTGGTGTGTATGCATTGCGATTGTAATCAAAGTAATTAACGCTGATTGTCATGAAGGTAGACAGACATGACTCCTTCTCGATCCAAGAATAAATCTCCCACATGTCCGATAGACGACGTACGTAGAGTAGCAGAAAGAACAAATTACCCTTTTTAGATCATTTTTAATCGTGAGTCGGCCGCAACTTCTATTCATCGTGTATCACCGAAGGGGCCTCATCAAAATTACATTGAAACTGAATAAGTGACCCCTGCGACCTTCCGTTCTTTTGTTTAGTTCCATGGTCAAAGTGATTGTGAGAGCCACAGGGCTTCATTCAGTCCTGTTGCATGAGGAACTGGCGGCAGTGAATCTGATTTAACAATAGAGAAATAATTAAATACAGGTAGTCACTCACATAAGGTCTCACACAATAGACCTATATGACGAAGAACCGACTGCATGATTAATAATCTTTTGCCCTTGAGGTACACCCTACCACTTCATCTGTATCTCCGTCTAAACTCTCCCCTCTTCCCATAAGATCCTCACAAATCCACCTTCATACTCTTTTTTATTCCCACCTCATTTATACCTCTGATAGTGTTTTCTTCTCATTTTTTAAACACCCTAAAAAATACGAGTTCATCTGATAAAGACAGCGGTCGAGACTCCTGGTCACATTATCATGAAGTTCCTCCGTACGAGCATTTCACATCCCAAGTCCTAATGATGAATGTATCTGGAGGCTCGGAGGAAACGTGAGATACCAGAGATGCTTTAATCTTCATGCAAATTATCTTCAATCTCTTAGGTTAGACTCGCTTCAGGTTGTTTTGCTAAATGTTAGCTGCACACTCTCCCATAAAATACCATATCAATCACTTTCGTGGGATGAATTACTAGCGTGTCACTGTAAACTAAGGTGTATCTTTATGATACATCTTCTCTTCTTAGAAACACGAAGAAGAATTTACCGTTTATTTTGTAAGCACAAACCGAACACGAAATCATATGCGAATCCTTCAGAAATGCTGTGTGTAAGTACATCCCGTGCTTTCACTTAATCTCTTTGTCCTCTGACATATCATAAACAGAATAGTTAACACAAAATATTCTACACACGTGCAAACACACATTGCATTACAAAATGCAAACGTGATGTATTACAACATGTTCGATTTATTTAGTTTTCTATTTTTAATTTAGCAAAATTGCCCCACGGACGACAGTGACACAGCAGATCACGGGAGTATGACGGAATGGGATCGTTGCATAACCAGGCCCCGGAGGTAATCATTACTATTATAGTTTTTGCTGTACCAAAATAGAATTTGTGTAGCATCTGGTGACGATTATTTTGCAAAATTGCAGTGCAACATCTCTTGGCGATCTGGATTCTTCCAGAACTGAAGGATCATCCCCCCACAGTCTACCTGTGGAGTGGAGCTGCTCCAGGGACTTGAAAAAGTCTACGTCATCTCAAAATCTGTACGGGTGTATGGATGAAACCGACCTAATCGTAAATGAGGAAAGGAATACTCCAAAGTCAGACTCCTCGGGTGCTTCCACCGTTGGTACGTACAACACCTTTCACAACCAGAAGCTCACTTGTGACTTGTAATCATTTTTACATTTGGCATAATATGCATAAGAAAACCTGTAATTTTGCCCAAAAGAGGTACTCCGATAATGAAAGCCCATTACAGCCAATTTAATTAGCATTACACCGGAAGGTTTATAGACGCTACGATGAGAGTGATAAATTAGAGTTCAATTCCCAAAGCCATATTACTTCCATTGTCTGTCCAAGAATCCTATTCCTCATTGTGAATTTCGGTTGAAAAAACTGTTTTCCCAAGAGATTGGAATCCCATGCACACTATTGGATGAGTTGAGCTTATTGCCACGTACTCTATACTTTATCCTAGTCTCACTAACAACTCACACCAAGTATGTCTTTCACTTATTCTATCGAAAGCCGTGTATACTCGGAGCAATAGAAGGTTTATTATAAAGAAGACGAGTGATTCAAAATCCATGAATACGAGGAAGGAATTTGGGATAAAAAATTCCGAAGCTTTAATAATTGCCACCCTTAAGTCTCAGGACGTGTATTTATCCTTTCTTTAGCCAACATGAGCAGAAAGTCTATTCACAAAGAAGTGAGATGAATGCGACCATCCAATTTGATAAGACTATTCTTCTCTTGAAAGAGTGTTTTGTGTACACTACTATTTTTTACGAGTAATTCACCTCTTTAGAATAACTCCTGGCAGTGTGGAGTGTAGTAGCAACTCCAATCGGTCTAACAAAATTATGATTAATGAAAGCAGAGAGAGGAGAGAAGGTAGATGAGGATGAACATATGTCGGATGAAATGAAATGTTATTTAATAACAACCATCAACGAACCCATTACAGAAGAACAGTCTCACAATCTCCCATATAGCTGACCATGTAAAATACACGAAGTAGTCAAGAAGTCCATCAGAATTTCGATCCTGAGAAGTAGAAGAGAATTTGCTGCGTAATTCTGGTTGAGAAAAGTCACCCAAAGAACTTTTTTCCGTAATAATCCCTACTTTTTCCTCCCTCTATTTCATCTCGTCAAAAAGATGCTAACTATGGAGCTCTAAATGGTTCATCTTGATATTCTTGATAGTTTCTTTAATCCAAGAGTTTCTTTCATGTTGTGGGAATTATGTGAAGCAAGTCACAATCCACCGCTGCTTGCCATGTCTTTTGACTACCATCCATCACACCCCACTAATCTTAATAATAAGAGATTAAGGGGAGTTTGCAATTAGCTGGGTCTAACAATAGGCCCCGAGTGCACACACATACCACCACCAGAATGCCAGAGAACTGTTTTTCTCCACTGGTTGAGAAGTAATGACTTTTCTGCACTTCACAGATCGCCTGTCCTTCCCACAGCAGATAGCAACATTATTTGAAACTTTTATGCATGCGAGTTGACGAACTCACTAAAAATTTATGTTTCATTTATTTTGAACCTTTCATATCCGTCGCGTCTCTTCCATCTCTCATGGTATTTAATGTTTGGTCATAAAAAACTAATTATACAATTGCCGAAGAAGAGACGAGAAAAACATTTTCGACGAGATGGACGCATGCTGATGACTATTCTCTTTTCTTGTTGACCTCAGTATGAATAATTTCCGACCGTGATGAAGTTACGAAGAAAATGAGAATCTTTTTGTCTCCATTGCTGTCCATCTAATGGTCATTGGCCAAGCCATATTCTTCTCGGAGAGGAAAAGGAACAGCAGCAGAAAAAGAATGAATATTGATGATGTACAATGTAATTACTCAGTCAGCGTTAGATACCCTCCGGCGTCTCTTCATTCTCTTTAAACGGCCACTCTGTTTTTCAAAATGTCTTTGGTTGTTTGGACTTCAAACTTTTATATGTCTCATAGTCCCGTGCAAAAGATGAGGACAAGAAAGAGGATAAGAGATGATGAGTGTCCCTTCCCCATTTCTGCGTGACATACGACAAATCTAACGGAGATAAGGGTGGTCGTCAACCCAGAAATTACTCGTCTTCCCCTCTGTCCCCCTAAATTCTAACATATTTCTTCTTAATTTCCCCATCCAACGTAGACAGGTGACCACAGGAAGGCAGACATTGACCAAAAATATGACCAAACTTATCATTTGCATTCGCATTTGTCAGAGTGATGAACATATGGACCACAAAAAACATTTGAGTTCATTTTACACTTAACAGCAAAGACAGAGAGATTTCTACAAGTGTAAAATGTGAAATGCCATATCTTTGCTCTCATGATGTATGTGTGCTATATGCTTTGCAAAAAAATTGTCAAGTTTTCCTCAAAGCCAAGTCATTTGCGATCTTGTCCTCTTTTGAGATGAGAAAAACGCTGTGCTCAATAAGCACTTGGGTAATTTGCAAGGAGAGACAACATTGTGTATGACATGTAAACGAAGATATTTCTAAGAGCAGACGGAGGTTTGTGAGCCCAGTTGGCAGGAGTGATGTTTAGTATGTAGTGAATAGTGTAGATTTGTATTTTTGGGTAAAAAAAGTAGAAACGGAAGTTCTCGTTGGGAAGCGAATCAAAAGCCGCAATTGGACGTGTATGTGTGTGCATTGGAGAAAGACGACATTTGACCACATTTCTTCCTTTCCTCCGTTCTTTGTCACTTCTGTTGTTGTCTCTTTCGTCTTAAACTCCTTCGTCATGCTCTTCGTCCTCTCTTGCTTGCAATCCTGGAGGATTATTCTGCTTCGATGAAACCCAAGAAGAACTCTTTCGATAAACTCTCCGCAACTTGAGGATTCTTAAGACTCCTTCTTCCGACTATTCAGTCAGGGTGAACTCATCCATGAATTCTTTTAGTCCTTTGCTCTCTTTTACTTCTTTTCAATTCATAGATTCCGTTTCGCTTGCGACATCAAGAAACCAACATTTTCGAAATAAACCCGATGGAATCAAGTGAACGGCTTTTACACAAATCTCTTGGGATGTTCACACTGTCCGCATAAATACTGAATATGTATGTCTGTCTACATGAGGTTCACACAAGTATCCAGTAACTTAGCTTCCAAGGCTCAAGTGGTCTCACACAAAATAGTTTCTCAACTAATAAAGGGCATCTCCACTTCCAACCGCAAAATTATTTTAAGTAATCTTCATTTGGAAGCGTAGAACGACGAGTATCAATTGTGTAAGACTTGGGTGGCTCAGCAATAGGAGAGTCTAACTAGTAAAAAAGCCATGAATCAGCGTGGGTGACAAATAATCTTGGTCATCCATTCGCACGCAAACTTCCACTGGAAGGGGGATTTTTGTGTGACGTACTCATAACATAACTCCGTCATACAAGAACTAGTTCCTCTGAGAATTCATGATAACCAACCTCATTCTACACTCTCGTCTACCTTTCGAATGACTGACTTCACTTATTTCATCACTTTGAGACGACCCCAGCAGGATTTTATTTCCATGTCCTTCATTTAATATATCCTTGATGTTCATATTATTAATCAAAAGGTCACATCAATCGTAGTTTAATCTTTTTTGGTGAAAGTTCCGAAAGTACAAAAACACAAAATATTAATGACGTGGTTTTCCCCAAGAAAAATAGTTTCTACAAAAAAATAGATGACATATCTAAATTCGAATACGCTTAAACGAGAGGAAATAATTTGTTGCCCAGCATGAAGTTTGCTATCTAAAAGAATATCCACATTTGACAAAAATCTCCAACTGAAAATCTGACATGTGTGTACGGCTGCATATTTAGAAATGGCATGCTGATGAAGAAGGATAAAAAACGGAGGTGTGTGTGTGTGTAGCTTCTTTCGTCAACATTATTTAGTGGTTGATGTGTCTACTTGAAAGAAAATAAAAAATTACCGGAAGTTATCTTTGACGCTTGAGCGGACTCATGAGAAGAGCCATTTGGTTCTGCTTCTACTACTATGCAATTCAAACAACTAAATATAAATGTTACACTAGCCGTAAGTACGTAAAGAGGTTCATCGACTCTTGCACACTCCGTCTCATCTCTGATGGTCAGTTTCAGGGGTTGTGGAAGATTGATTTCAAATGAGAAATTCATATTCATATCCACACTTAATCTGAATCTTCTCGCGTACCGATGAATCTTCTTTCTCTACGCGTATCTGCAACAGATGCATCTTATTACTTAAGTGTGTATTTCGCACTACCAAGCTGACGAGCCTCTCTCTCTCTCTCTCGTTCACCGTGTTTGAATACCTTCGAATGCTTAAGTAAACGTTGAAGGAATCTCATCATCATCAATGCCATCATAAATTTCAACCTGTCTGTTTACCGAGTTCATCTCGATCTGAGCTGGTTGCTCGTGCTGAGAACTGAGAACCATGTTTCGAGTTCCCGTATTCTTCCTTACCGTAACTTTCATCTGGTCAGAAAACTCTCCCCGTGAAGTGGCGAGGCTAGGAAGTCGAATGCAAGCGTGAATTTCAGGGATTTACGGGAGTACAAGTACAACATGTCAATTATCACCTTCACACCACATAATGTACTTGGTACAACTTAAAACAAATCGTCTGTTCAAATCCCTCGACAGCTTCAAATGACCTGGCTAGTTTATAAAAATACATTTTACTTGTAAAAGACTTCTTTTTAACTATTTCCAATGTTTCAAAGGATGTTGTGACTTTTGCACGTAAATAACTCTGCTAAATCATCGTTTGCGTACACGTCTTCGTCATCACTTTAAGCATATCAGATTGTATTATGATTGTGTTGCACACGAAGAGCATGAGTAGTCCATCTGAGCAATGGCGATTAAAGAAGTCTTTTTGATAATTAGAAGAGATGATAAATCAGAATTCATCGTAATGGATATTAAGTCATAGTAAAGAAGTTTTAGTGAAGCAAGTCGTGCTTCTCGTGCTTACTATTATTACCAACCACCAGCCTTTCCTTGACTTTTCCCTTGATCTGTAGAACAACAATGAGTGAGAAACTTATTTCGTCGAAGGTACAAGCAACAAGTGTAATGGGACTGTGCGAGGGTTTGATCTTTACCTATTTAAATACGAAGATGAATCACAGTGGGCCGAACATTGTAAAGATACGGCAATGTGAACAGCACTTGAAGAGTTAACCGTTCAGTAGTGAATAGTGGGAAGAGAAGTCCTCAAGGCATTTCTTATCTCCACACTACCACTATACACATTTTACTGACTTTACTATTCCTGCATGGATGCAAATGGAAATAAGTCCTCATCCTAACAACCTGTTGATGATCAGACAACTCTGATTTGCTCCAGCATGCAGAGGTATCAATCCAACACAACACAAAGTGCTCCTCGTGCCTGCAACTGACATCCGTTGCTCGCTACTCCTGTCCCCACAATTTGCATTTTAGTTTCCCTGAATCCAACTCAAAATCAAAATTTGATTTAAAGTGTTTCAGGGCAATCAGGATTTATCTAATTGCCCAACTAATACTATGAAACACCCACTCCACCTGCCAATTTAAAATAATGCAATTTCCCAACCAGCGAAGAATTCACCGGAAACTGTCAGTTTCGATAATTTATTTTCGTTGACGTCTTTAGTTACACGAGCTGAAGTAACTCATACGTAGTTTTACGTTAAATACCAAGTTTCAATATATATTGTGTAAGTTCAGGAGGAAATCTCATATTTCCCCAGTGTGCCTGTATGACAGTTACGTATTACTTGTTGTGGAGAAAGTGAGATTACTTCAAGAACCTCATATCCGGTTTCTCCAACGAATACATCACACCGTTGTGTGTATGCTCGATAAATCGATATCCACCTAATTCAATTCACGCAGAGTGTGAGTTGCAAATTAATGCAGAGAGATACTTTTGACCCAAGTCCTCTCATTCACTTTCACTCCGGGTTAGCTTCCTCCTCACGTTGCTACTAATTATGACCGAACTGGATACCAACAGTAGTCCTGTCGTTTGGCCTTCTTGGTGCTATGGGTGTAAGTGAGTTTCATTACTTCCATTTATTTAGAGCGTCATTAAATCATTTCGTCAATGAACCATGTGAGACATACATGACATTTTCCACATTTCCCATAAACTGACGAGATATGCAAGAAATATGCCGTATAATATGTTACACTAAATCCCCGTGAGAAACTCACGTAAGTCAAGAATGAATAATTCTGCGGAAAACTCTTAAGAGAAGTACAACAACGATGTAGTTTTCTTGAAGTTTAGATGACGGTATGAATTAAATTTTGATTTACAGCTCAAGCTGTCCCTTCGCCATTGTTTAAAATTGAAACTGTCAAATCTCTACTATACACTTGAGGCAGATTGGCAGATATATTTGAGCCATGTGCATATACCTTCTACACAAGCATGATCCTCAATCTCGAACTTTTACGGTATGCAATTTGATGCGAGCAAATCTGTTCTAAAGCCTAATTACTGAGTAAGCAACGGTAGTAAGGAAGTTTAATGTCTTTGGATGATTTTATGAGACCAGGGAACCACAATTCTCTTACATGTTATAGGTTTTCTCTACAACTCTTCATTTCAGTAATTAGTAGCCACCGTCAACCATACATTTCTTGTTTCGCATCCTCTGAAATTCCCTTCATTTTATTAATGCGATTCCTCTGATTATAGAGTACAGATGCCTACGGGAAAGAACACTGTTGAGACTTTGCTTTCTCGCTTGTTGTGGGATTCTCAAGTTCACAGCGGAGTGCATTCATAAATATGAGAGTTCTACGAAAATTGAGCAAATAAGGAGGGATGGAGTAATGAATTGGGCATTTATGAGGGAAGGAAAAGGGACAAGGTAATACCAATTTGGATTTTAGGTCCCTAGGAGCAGAAATTGTGCTTCATGTTATCCTTCGTAGACTTCCTCGAGTGTGACTTGTTGGTTTTGGGATTTTTCACCAGAGATTTATAGTCAAATCTGAAGTTAAGTCTCTTATAAGGTAGAATAGAAGGACCTGATGATGATGAGCAGGCACCCCCTCATCATTGTAGAAAGTTTAAGTGTAAAAATTCATTCTTTTATTCACGAAGAGCAAGAAGTCAGACTCCAAGCTCCTTTATTAAGAATTCCGCAAAGTCACTCTCTAAACAATTTAAATTACTAAAAAGGTCACTCTTACCCTCGTGTGATGCTCCTGCCTCTTTCTGCATTGAGCTTTCTCACACTCTTCAATCCATCGCAATCGCTTAGTCATTTCGAATCTTCACAGAAGCTCGTAACAACTGTGGGATGGAAGCAAGTGGATACTTCTTGCATGGAGCTTTTTATCAAACTTCCTTTTTTATTCCTTCAGGATGGAGGTTCATAGAAATATTGAGGTACAAAGATACCAGATTCTATTATGAGGTGTTGAATCATTCTATTTTTTCCCCGAAAATTCATTACACTCGTAATACGCTGGAGTTTTATGACATCAAAGCGTAAAACGCGTAGTGTAGCGTGAAAGCTCATGATGTAATACACTTCAGCAACTCTGCAGTACTTTAAAACTCATTTACTCAGCTTTAAATTCCTATAAATAATCTCTACTTCTGCTTCAACGAATTGTGCACGTTTACAGCAATAATCAATTAGTAGCTGTATTTTTAGAAACCCAAAAGAACACAACCACCAATCTAGGATGCATTTCAAGGGCATAATGAGACTGTCTACAGTTTACAGAACAACGAACTTTTATGTATGTAGCCAAATAAGATACTTTGTATCTGTTTGAAAAGGGACTTAGTATACTTATTAGAACTTATTAACTATTCAGCGCAACAACTTAATACAAGGGCTTATATATCATCAAGCGTCTTTGTTTAATGATTTAGGCCAGCAACATTCACAGAGTGTTTGTCTGGATAAACTCGACTTATCTAAGAGTCTCGGTTTGATGCATAGAAAGAAACCGTTTGAATTAAACTTCAAAAGTTTTTGGAATCTGCTACACAAGCCTGAGTTTCATAGAAGAAATGATACCCGATTCCCATAACATTACAAAAACTTCTTGGAATTTGGAATGTATTAAAATTCAAAGCTTTATCAACATACGCCATGGTTGTTCTGTGCTTCTTTGCTTTCATACTTTGCACAGTAGTGCACACCATCGACTTTGAAGGACAAGGAACATAAGTGGAAGTGAAAGAACAGCTTTCTTAGTTAATAAGTTTTAATGCGTACATTTATTTGATGTCATACAGACCTACATAGAAATATCTCTCTCCTTCTCGTTATTCCAGCTACTTGACGAATTAGTGCTTCTTGTACAAGTCACGTATATAGATTACTGTTGACAAGATGTAACAATAAAACACTGAAATCATGTAAGGCAGGCTCGAATCGGTGTGTTTCCTAGTAAAAAGGCATTGTTATTCACATCACAGAGGGATGTGAAGAAAGTATGCACTGTATTTGATCCCACGCATAACATGAAACGTATCTTCTATTCCAGCAACGGAGTCGCAATCTGAAGAGCCTTCGTTGACAAGCTCAGCCCAAGCAGGAAATAATGAAGGGCCTCCAGTAAAGTCCAAGCGGAAATCGAAGCAATCAATGGCTTTAAAAACCGAAAGACAATCACCACAACTGAGTTCTTCAACTACGTCACCACCAATGACCCCACCGCCCACATCTACAACAAATTCAACAGGCCCTAGTAATCCTTCATCAGGATCACCGCCTCCTCCACAACCTATCAAACAAATGGAGCAAATGATGTCCTCCAGTGCGCGGAACTACTCCGATTTCATGAGAAGTCTTGCAGCGAAATACAATCAGCAGCAGACGAATAACATCACATCCGAGTAAGTCAACCTCTTCTCCTTCACTCATTTATTATTTCTTAGAATTCAACACGATCAAACATCGTGAAACCAATCTATCTACATACAAAAATACATGAAAGAGAGAGCTTAGAAACACAACCCCTTTGACTCTGGGATACAAAACTACTCACAGACAGTTGGTGGATAGGATGGAAAAGCAACAATTTACTTTTGTTTCACATTAAAAGACTGAATCCTATTTTACTTGCACCCTGCAGTAAAAAGTTCGTGCACTTAACTCAAACTGCGGGTCTGCTTACAGATCTTCTTGTGAAAAGAAAATTCTTTCTCCTTCCACCCGATATGCGTAGGCAGGAGCTTTTTGATACTCCTCACACAGTCCACAAGACCCTTAATCTCTTTGGTGTATGTGAAGATGCGAAATTCTATTCAAACTGCTTATAGTTATATATTGAATCAAATTCCAGTAGCTTTTTATTCAGGACGTCATCTCGTGCTGTACAGAGAGGCGTGAGTTCCAGGGAAGAGTGAAGGATAGAATTAAACGAAGGTTCCGCAGGGGAAGGAACTCGCTTGTGGTTATCTGACGAGGCGTATAGGACCTTTATGATAAAGTCTGAATTCAAAACTAGAGAAATTTGCTGATCCTAACCGAACTAATTAGTAATTTTCCTGTACTGCGGTTTGTATCGTTGGTGCTGCCTACACCCCAAGTTTGGAGGTGTGAGAGCCTCTCATCCTTTATTAATCAAGGTGAATGGTTAAGTTAATGCAACAATAGTTCTGCTACAAATCCCCTTTGAAAATTAAATGAGATAATGCTCAAATTTACACATGAGAACTTAATGAAGCGGGCAATTCTATCTGCACAAACGAACAAGTGTAACTAACTAAGAGAATTTGTATGATTAGTTTTAATGAATGTCCTTATTACAGCTATTACAACCGAGCCTCGCCAGCAGCCAACTTTGCCTTTGACACACGATTCCTTAAACCAGCAGCAGCAGCCGCACTACTCAATCTCAGTTGTTCGCAAATACCATCCTCGTTATTCTTAGAAAAGGACAAGTTTCCGATGATAGACATGTCCTCCACTCAAACCCTCCTGTCCATGGTGCGTTCTGCTTCAGCAGCTGCAGCGAACAACTTGGAGACTCTGAAGACGAACAACAGTAGTCACCCTAAACGACCGAACTCACCGTTGGACTTGTCTTCTCGTGACCTTCCCAGCACCCCTCCACCTTTCAAGAAAGCCAAATTAAGGAATCCTCTCGAAGGCAAAGCCACAGGAACCACACCTTGTCTCTCATCATGTTCCACAGGATGCACGGAGGAAGCCCAAACCATGATCAACTGGTCTGTTGAGGACGTATGTCGCTTTGTGTCCACAATAGACCTCTGCAAAGACTACGTTGAGGTAATGCAGCCACGTACAACTCCCATTCCTCCACATAATTCTAAAAACACCACATTTCACCAAATTTCAGTCTCCACCCACTATCCACGTCATTTCCCAGCTTATTTAGAATTCAATAGAACTGCTGTTTGTTTTTATCATCTCGTTTCTTCATACAAATGCGACTTCAAGCAGAGAAAGTTGGAGAAAGCAAAGAAATGTTGTGCATTTAAGTGTGAATTCTACTTGTCCTTTTGTTTTCACCCTGGGAATCTCTTTGTAGTGAATCTAGTGAATGTACAAATACATTATTTATTACTTTGATCCCCCAGAGAATATGTAGGTTTACTGGGTAATTGAATTCTTTTTGAGTATTCAAAATTAAACAAAGATTTGTAGTGGTAAATAACTATACAGGAATAAGTGACACTTTCCACTACAATCCAAGGGATTTGTTCCCTGAAAAAACATGAGAGAAAGTAAAGATTAACTACGTGTTTGTGGGATCAATCGAACGAGGCATAATAAAGAAGGTTATGTAACACACGCAAAGGGATGAAATTTTTCACTCCTGCCATGTAATCTTGCCCTGTTGATCTTTTCTGTCAGACGTCAGGTAGATATTGACTGCGAGTGTGTGGTAGAGAGATCTATCTGATACATGAAATCTCTGCATGAAGGAATCCCAGGAGTCCACCCTATCAAAGTGATTGAGGGTTGCGACAGCACACACACACAAATAGCAAATAGTCGTAAGGTGTACCTATAAATTATAAATTGAATTCTAAAACGTGACTCAGCCATCAAAGCGCATTCAGAGTTTGTTTTGCCTTCAGTAAGTCCTTCAAATGTATAATTTGTTGTGATTATTTATGGAAAATAAGTGGACCTCTGGGACGTCTTAGGATGCTATGTAGAGTACTCACACTCTCACACTTTACATTCATTTAAATTCATGGTGTTCTTTTTCCTCTCAACAGGTCTTTCGAGAGCACTCAATTGACGGATCAAGTTTGTCGCTTCTCACTGAAGAACATCTTATGAATGCGATGAATATGAAGTTGGGGCCTGCTCTCAAATTCAGATCTACTGTTGCAAAGAAACTGGGAACGTGTGTTGTTTGCTCCCATTGCACTCATTGCCACAGTCATAATAACAACCTTCCATCGAACAACTCTGGACTTAGTCCGTGACACAATTCGGGAAAAAATTGTTTCTGTTGAAGTATAAACTACTTTTTATTATGATGTTATTTTGTTGGTTATTTTTTAAGTTTTATAAAGCACGAGATGTAAAGTGGGAGATTTCGCAAACTAAATATTCCTTTATATGTTACAGACAGGTTCGTGAATTCCCCGTTGTAATTTTAGTTCTAAGTAGACCAACGTTCCAAAGACAATCTAAAGTATTTTAAGCATGCAATAAGTGATTGTTTAATGTAAATGCTGTTTAGATGCATTAAATGCGATAGTATGGCATTTTTTGGTATGTCTCAAATGAATTTAAACATGTGCAGTATTATTATTTTTACTTTGTGAAATTAAATGGAAAGAATGTCAAGATTAAAGTTTCGTATTCTAATGCCGGAAAATAAAGATTTTATTGTAGACCAGTTCATATTGATGCACAAACTTACTAAGATCTCACGGTTGTTAGAATTTTATTTGCTAGTTCTATACAAAGGTACGTTATTCATAGTTGCCTCAATTACAAAAACAGGATTTACAGCCAGTGTTTGTCTCCGTAATGCAAGGCTTACGTTTCTTGAAATAATTTTAACAAGAACAATTTAAGGGTGGGTGTAGTAGTGGGTAGGCTCACGTGTCGTGTCAGATTTGGGTCAAATAAAACTGACAACTGAATCAATAGTTCAAATTAGGATTTCCGTAACATAATACTTCTTCTTTCACATTCCATTCTTGTTTTCCATGCAATTAGTTTACTTCTTCCTGAAACAAGACACCGCGTTGAAGTAGCACCTCAGATATTTCCTGTCCTTCTGGCCACGTCGCTCAACCAGAGCTGCAGGGAACTAAAAATTGCAAGTAATTATTTTAACAGTCTTTATTCGGATTCCAAGGATTCCTCGAGAGGAAGTTGTGTGTGCTACTTTCACATTAAAGAAATGCTTGTGATAAACTTACAAGTTCAACTTCATGCAGATTGCTCTTTTAAAGTTTTTTGTTAAATGTTAATTGTTTTGATTTTAATATTGGTTATTGATTTACAAAGACGTGCGCGATGGTGCTTTAATGTTCATGAACCGTAATAATACCTTATAATGTAAATTTAAGAATTTTTCAGCGAAATCAGGCTTCGACGGAATTTTTCTTTTGCATGCAAGATAAAAGATAATCTGAGGCATTAGGAATTGATCTGACTTTCTTAAGATTCTGAAACTGAACACCATTTTGTGTCTTGTGGCAAAAACCGTCTGTATGTTCCTGTTAGACAGCATTAAAGTTAAAAGAAACGGTAGCTTTGTAAGAAATAAATTGGTTTGCCCCTGGCTGGTTTTTGCAAGTGAAAGCGTTTTAACCCACTAGAAGATAAAATTTAGGGTTAAACTTTCTTTCTTCCTGGCCTCATCTGGCCTGATTATACACGGAGACAATCGTTGCATGAAATCTTGTAGAACAGTCCAGAATTTTATGTTCAAGTGAAAGTAACACTGAGACACGAAGGTAATCTCGTATACGGAGTAAGTTGTGCATAATGATGTAACACATATCATGTACCCGGTCAATGTTGGTGTCTCGTGCGATGCCTGGAGGACCATCCTCGGAGAAATTGCTATTTTCCTGTAACATAATCAAACCTGCCTCATTTTGCAAATTAATTAGAACCAACATGCAATCTACACAGCCATTCCAATGTGCTGGTTAAGAGTTGGGCCTTCGCTTATCAAATGAAATTATCACTCAATAAAGGCAGAAATAAAGGTGAAAGGGGCAATGTGATTTATGGGAAAGCTTATAGTTGTGAGAGGTTGTTAATGAGTTATTTAACAAGGCTTCCATAAGCAACGACATAAAATTAATGAAATTCAGTTCCAAGTACCCTTGATCCGAACTCCATGTCAGGCTGATATGGAGACCTTTCGAAAGAGTTCCGGAGTGCATACATTAATTTGTTCAACACTGTTGCAGATCTTTTGGACATGATACCCTGAAATATGGACCCACACAACTTTTTACAAACCAACGTTCAAAGACAATAGAATAAATTATCGATGCATCAAACATGCAGTCTGATGCAAAGTTGCTCTTTCAAATTCCTTACATTGCACAAATTTATTTGTTAATCGAAATGCGCAGAAGAAGAATAGGATCGGAATAGGATAGGAGGTTTAAAGGTTCTTCTAAGGAACTTCATTTATAACATCCTAGGAAAAGCTCAATTTCTTTAACTTTATTTTATCCCACGCAGCAATATGATTTGAACTTGAAGTTATACACGTTTGACAAACTAGTAACTGTGAACTGGTAGGCCTGATGTCGACAGCAAAGAATCATGCACTGCTAAAAAGGGCATTATAATAATTATTCTACTCACGTAAGATTTCAAAGAACCGTGTTTAAGACACAAGAAAAGTTTTACAAAAGATGAACAAGTCAAGGAAAGTAGTGAATAGTACCACATAACCCCATATAGACTGTTAAAGTTTAGAGTCAGGTGCCTGAAACATGACTTATGATCCACGCTTTCACCTGACTTCCCGTGCATCTCACGTTTGATATTACAATTAATTTAAGTGAATTTACATATCATGCAAAACGAAGTGTTCAAAGTGAACTTACCGTGGGAATTCGATAGTAGGGCATGAGGTTGGCTTCTGGGATTTCACGCTTTACAATGAATTTCGATGATAATGAATGAGAAGAATTTGATTTCTGGGGGGTGTGAGAAGTACTACTATCTTTAGAATTAGACTTGTTTTCACTCACATTTTCTCCACAAATTGTCGAAGCCGGGAGAAGAATGGCGAAAGCCAAAATGATGAATAGATTTGTCATCATGTCAAAGAATTTTCTGCACTACGTCCTACAATGTGTGTTTTGAGTTTGTAGTGGCCCTACACTAGTGTAGTTCTTAGAGTGGGTACTTGAAGAAATGATTAATTACTCGCAACTAAATTGTATTGTTAGCTGGGGGAGGTTTAGAAGAAGGATGGCATCTCAAGGTAATTGTGTGGGTGAAAGTGTGTAAGGGAAAGACAGAGGCAGATTACGTGTTCTGACTCTCTCACACAATCCAAATCCTCCTAAAGAAGGAAGAATTGCTTGGGAAAGTTGATACGAGACTGGAAAAGTCACTAGGAATTATTCAGGCTTCGCTTTCCTTGCTTTTCCTATTCTATTCTTTGCAGAATAGAAAGCCGAGCATTTTGTTGGCGCAAGAGAAGTCAGCTCAACTGGTGGAAGAATAGATCTGTTGTCCGAGATCCATTCAGCCTTCCCTCTTATGCATTCATCCTACATCCTTATGGATGCTCACCATTAAGTGTCACTTTGTATCAGTCTCGGACACTTTTTAGACAGACGTCATTACCGTACACTAAAATGCCCATTCTTTTCTCCCAATCCCTAGAATGCTACAGA
>JAQGAB010000926.1:0-20521 GCA_034696565.1 Isotomurus graminis | reverse complement strand
TCCCCAGTAGTCCGCGCAGTCAGCGCGTAGCCGCCGTAGCAGCCGTCATCCCCCGAGAGACCTCAACCCTTACAAGATGAACATGTGGAATCCTTTCCATTGAAGAATCTAAGACAAAAACGTTCCAAGGTGAAAAGGGATGATAATATTTCACAAAATTTGAAAATATTTAGGTTCACAATCTAGTGCAGCAGATGAATACATTGGCGGGGTAGCGAAGAAACTATTACTGGGAGACAAAGAATATACAACTACTAACTCCTAAAACCCACATCCAAGATTTATCTGAAGGCACACCTTACCGATTGTCACCAAATTTTGAAGGGATGTTCCGCAAGCAAGGCGGCTTCTTTCCTGGGTGCTACTTTCCTTAGTCCAGAGGACCTCCCAAATTTAAAGTTGTCAGTTTTACACCAGTTTTCAACATATCCAGAAAGGCAACCAGCTCTGAGGTTTACCGTTCACTTTTTACCGTCCAAATTTACCACGAGAAATTAGGTGTTTTAATTAATTTATGAAGGAGCGAAAATGTACACGCCTGATCTGCTCGCACTACACAATGGGAATGAACTACTGTCCGTAAGGTCCGTGTAAGGTTTACTTAAAGGACATCTGTTCTTTCACAACTCCACCTGGAACTGGGCTGGAAAATTACTCTGCGAAAATTACTCTGCTGCGGATTGGAAAGGTGTGGTTGATAATTCATCGTTGTACCTGTCACTGTGAGATTCCGCACTGCGTCGATGAAGTCGAGGAGTGCTCCGTAGTCTCCTTCTTTGACTATCGCCATCGCATTTACTTGCTGCACCAGTGTATAGAATGAGGCTTTCAGTGTTTCAAAAACGACTCTCGAGGACTTGTTGGATTTTTTCCACGCTGTTTGGAATCAAAAGCAAGGCTCTTACTGATTCGCGTGCTTTTCCTTTCAATGAACGTTGAAGGCGCTGCAGGTTCTCCACTGGGCTTAATCCACAAGCCGTCTTCACAGTGTGGTATTGCTGTTTGACAGGCCATTCGGCTGGAATTACGTCGAACGGGCTCAGTTCCATCTTCATCGCTTGTCTCTCAAGCATCCTCTCTCCAGGTTTATTATTGGTGGAATCACTGCTGATCGCTTTGCTGAGTGCTTGAGTTAATACCAAGGATAATTGTTTAACGGCGGTAGCAGCTGAAGGCTCTTCTGGAGTCTTCACTTCATTCGTACGGGTACCATTAGTCGTACTCGGACTATCAGTCGTACGAACACCATCAGTGGTACGCATACAACCACACGTACGAACATAATCAGTCGTACGCGGACCATCAGTCGTACGTGTGCCATCGGTCTTAGGCTTGTCAGGAGTCAAATTTTTTCGTTTGGTCTCTTCATTAGTCCCGTTTTTAGTTGGAACGTGACAAGGAATAGTTGGTGTTGAAAGCCAATTTGGATCCTCGAGTCGCTAGAGGATCATCCGCTTGAGGAATGATGGGTGTAGGATCTACTTCACGCAGAGCCCGCAATCGTCTCAACATGTTCTGCATGTTGGGGCTGGATGCCCCCTCACCATCTTCTAGGACTACTAATGACTTGAAGTCGTCTTTCTGCTCTGACACATCTTCTCTACTGAGATTGTCGTCTTTTTTAGCTGCAGACTGTCAATTTGCTGCCTTTCTTCGAGAAACGATTTCTCTCGTTCAATTTTTTTTCCCTCGCGACCTTTGATCTCGTCCAGTTGGTCATTGAGATCCTTGTAAATGAACTCCAAGAGTTCGATCTCCTTCTTAGCCAGCTCGACCTTCTTCTCAAGCTCGGCTGCCTCCATTCTTCCTTGCAGCTGGGTTCCGGACCTATGATTTTGCAGTTTTTTTTCATAGTGAAAATAACATAATAAAGATTTTTCATATCATAGGTCAAAATATCATTTTTGCTACGAGGCAACATTAGAGCCTATTGCCTGACTGCGCTCAAATACTTCCCGAAGTTTCCTCGCGTTTGTCAAATGTCTTTCTGTTTCTTCAACCAACTGTGGCGGCCAATCCTACCGTGTTGTCTCAGGAACTCAGCCCTGCTCATTAGAATTTTCACGTTCATTTGCTTGCTACAAAAACTACTTTCTCTGCCTCTTACACATATCACCCCGTGCATTGCTCCACGGACGTAACCGCAGATACTAACTGTGGACCGCAGGAAAGAAGCTTAACCCTGAAACGATTACATTAGCGTTCCCCTTGGCATTTAATTATCTTACTGCGCAACAGTATTTCATTATCATGAAGATCATCTCATAAATCCTCATATATCGTGGGATTGGTTCATCCGCCCTCCTTGTATTTGTTAAATAACTACCGGAAGGAATAAATGGAGGATGAAGGAGTCGATAAGAGAATCGACTTCCATCATTTCGATCCTCGATAAGAAGCATTTCCCCAGAAGGGCTCACGTTATGTTGAGCGAATACGTTATCTTAATGACTTCGAATTGTTAAGGCCAAGCAATCTATTTCTCATCCCAATCCATGCTTAGATAACCGACGATCCTTCTTACCGTGAGTTACCCGTGCAAACCCCGCAAAACATTCCTATTGAAACGAATTCCTTTCCAAAGTCCAACCATTCCCACCAATACTAACAGACGCTAGTTCTGTAATTATACACTTCACAATGAAATTCTTAGGATTAATTACTCGTTTAACTCAAATGATTTTGACAATTGACGCTTTTTTCGAGAGTAGAGAAAAATGATATAACTATATCTGTACATATAATTAATTCGAAATACATAAATAAATAGAAACTATTGTTGTGAATTACTTGTGTTGGAAGTGGTGTTGCCGCTGATCGTTCTCACCACCATCTCAGTTAAATAGTGGACTCGACGACGTCGCCAAAATCCGTTGTTTTCTTACATAGTTTGCATCCAATAAAGATCACTTGGACATTGTAGATGTCTACACGGAGACCAAGTACATGAACGCTTTATACAACCTTTTAATTGTTAAATATTTAATGTATTGTGACGTTGTAAGATTGGAGACTTTAGAAGTCAACTAAAAATGATAGAAAATCTTTGAGGGATACCAGCGTTCCTAAGAAGGTCCAGTCGACGCTGTCCGTCTGATGCTGCGAGTCCTGATGTGGAGCTTTTTGAGTTGCGTGCAGACATCAAATATTCGTCACCTAATGTCTTTAGTTTTGGAGTTATGAAAACAAGTAACATTATTATTATTATTGTTGGTGAATCGCAAGTCGTTGTCAGTCTAAGGATGGGATAACAGTGATCCCCATTATTGAACAAGGTGGTGGTTATATACTAATACAGTACCTATAAATATACCTAATTAACCTGTCCTAGCTACTTCTACGTGTCCTTTTCCACACTCTCATCCTGGTCTCTTGACCCCGCAACTCTTTCAATTATCATGAGTCCAACTCATGCACAACTGCTTCCGATCTCACATTGATCATGCCACAAGTGCATGGGCGCAACTTCCTTTTTCTTTCAAGAATTGCTCCGCAATTCATTTGACACATCTCGTCTTACACTAGTTACAACCTTACGATTATACTGATTCTTACAAATACGCGACCCTCTAATCCTAATACAATTCTCATTCCCATCTACTCCGCGACATTGTTCCAATAGTATACATTATGAATATTAGGTACAATTAAAGTATCCTAGATATTTTCAGTAGTTATGTATAACAAAATGGTATAACAATCTTCCCTCTTGCTTGTCTTGATGTTAACTCACGCTGTAGCGTCTATTGACTGATGTTGTAGCTTCTATAGTTTTCCCTCTTCTCCCTGCAACGTAGCTCCCGCTTGATCACCCTTTGAAAAGTGAGGAATCTTGCACCAAATCCTCTGATCCTGAATCCTCTGAATCCTCGCGCCGAATGCTCGCCTGGACTGTCTCTTTATCCGCTCCTTCATCCGACCAGTTCATGTATACATTAAGTCGAGACTCCCTCGCTACATTGTCCAGAAATGTCATCGAGCGCCACACTGATGTTGTTTGGATAATTCCAATATACTTATATCATCATAACTAGCTCCAGCTTAACTCAAACATACATTGGCATCTCCCATATGACACCTATCATGCGGCTCAACTTATTTTTACGCTCCAACTCTCTCTTGAAACAAACAATTATATAAAAATCTATATCCTATTTGGTTTTATATTATATTTCAATTAAATATTTCGCATAGCCCCTGTGCGGGTTTTTTTTTTCCTGCACCCGCTTTCGTAAGTATCCTTGTTACAAATTAGACATACTGTTATAAGAGATATATTGTATAATCTTTATAACATATTTAATTCAAAGTTTTTACCATACCTAATCTTTTAAATTAAGACTAAATCTGAACAATCAAATTCTGTTCCTTCCTCGACATTCGAAATATTACAAATCCCCATCTTCATCTTATACGTTAGAAATTTAGGAAACGGTAATTGCCTAGTCCTCGTTACTAACATATTTAGCCGAACTAGCCGTTACTGTTTCTTCGTTACTTATCTTAACTTAACCAACTCGAGTATTCAGGAAATAAATAATTCAAAACTCAATAAATCTTATCCATCTTCTATAATTTCACAATGATTGGTTTTTTCGCAAAGACTACTGTAATACATCTCTCCTTGTTTTGAGGACAATACCCATCACTAAATAGGTTCTCACGAATTTTCTCATTCCATGCACTTGCCCAGATATAATCCAACTCTTCTTTGCTTTTGCGGTTTAAAATTAAGATTTGATTATTATCTTTTTAGATCTACTGCTTGATTTCCAACTCGTGAACTCAAACTTGTATCTGATGATGGTGGAAGGATAAAAATGTTTCCTAACAACCTTTGTAGGGATGCTAATAAAACTTACGTACGTCTACGTACAACTTAAAGGAACGTAACGTCTTTCTATACTTCACGTATCATTCGCATCTCATCTTTACACCTTGTATTGGGCTACAATTATTATTACCCCTACTAAGTAATTCTTGTCTTTTTATTTCTATCAAAATTTGGGATAACTAGTAACGCTAAAGTCTCTAACCATAGTGATTTCTTCTCCCCAGATAGACTTAAAATCTTCCAGTGAACTAAGTATGGCTTTAACGGTGGCTGTCTTACTCAAGCTTCATAGTCATAAAGTGACTAAACCCGGTTTTTTTTAAAGAACCTCAAACTTATTAAAGAAGTCCTTTTACATTCTAATTACTTGGTTACTAATCAAACCAGTTTCGTTACCTTTCAATGACCTTTAGTCTAAACTTATCTCAAATGCCATTGAACCTAACCGGTTTACAAGAACAAAAGGTTCAAACCTAGAGCTACAACTTTTTTTTTAATCGTACTTATCCATCAATATTTCCTGTAAAGTATAACTACCCTTTCAGCTTGTTTTATTAAAACTGTTATTAATTACTTTTTTCCTCAGCATCGTAAGACCAAACTTAATATTCTTACAAAATCGCTCAATCCTCAATTTTATTTTAAGCGAGCAAAACAAAATCTACCAATTATCCAATTGCTACGTGGCTTTCAACGATTGAATTATAGTATTAAATACATTTAAACAACTAAATCTCTCATAATTTTAGCATTGTCTGCAGCAGCATATTCAAGGTTCATGAAACATTTTAGGTATTAGTTGCTTGCAAGACGCTAGCTTAAAAACACGTGCAGGTCTCAAGGAGTTCTCAGCTAACCAGTTTCGTCAGCTTGACATTTCATGCACCGCTTGCTTTTGATAATCGTATTGCACTTCGAAAAGCTTTGATGTTATATCAGATTGCAGTTAGATGAAATCAAGAAAAACAAAACTTTTAAAGATCTTGAAGTTTTGAAATTTGAAAAAGGCAGTGAGATCTTGGTTATCGTTAACCTTCTTGTTCTTTAACTGACACACATTCAGAAACTTCAAAACTGTAATTACTTCGTAATCCTATTAAATGCGGTGGATTTATGTATACATCCTTTCCTAATTCTCTTGATTTAAAAAAAAAAATTTGTTTAATTTAATGATAGAGTTTAATTAAATAGAGTTTAATTTTGAATTTGCTTATGTGCGTATTAATTTGCTTACAATTTTGATTTTGAATCTGTTCATGAACTTTCATATAATTATGTCGAAGAATCGACATATAAATTTGACTACGAGTTTGCTGATACATGTGCTTATGAGTTGGTTATGTATTTGCTGATGAATTTGCTAATAAGTTTGCGAAAAAATAAGCCCATTAATTTGCTTAAGAATTTACTGATGAATTTTTTGATGTATTTACCAATGAATTTGGCAATTAAGTTGCTGAGAAGTTTGACGATTTATTTCCTTACGAATGTGCCGATGAATTTTCTGATGAATTTGCTTAAGAATTTACGAATGAATTTGCAGATGAGTTTGCTTATGAATTTACTAAAAAAACTGCTGACGAATTTTTTGATGTAGCTACTAATCAGTCCTGGCAAAGTATCTCCACTTACTTTAGTAGTGGAAAATAGTAATTGTTTACGTGTTCCAAGCTTTACGTCGCACAATTGAGCAATTTCAGGTTTTGACTACAAGTGAGTTACCAGTCTCAGACATACTTAATCGTTTCCGTATCGCATACGAAGTTGATAATGACAATTATTTTGAAACGTATTTGGCAAACAAAAGGGACTACTGCCCTCCTGATCTCCTACCAAATATTGCTTTGTTAAAGAATTGGGACAAAACAACTTAAAAACAAATGACGTAAAATTAAGAAAAGATTTGCTGGATAGTCAAGACAAATTGTGGAAATGGAATTAAAGTGCTGTTTAGTATTGGAACAAGATGATTCGTTCTGATCATTTATCAACGACGCCGTCTCACATCTTTTTGTCCCCATCGCTACGAGAAGGATACTAGCAATGAATCTCGTAAACAAATTTAATTTTTTATTTAAATTAATTTTCGATAGAACTGTTATGTTAATTGGAAAAACAAACTCGTAAGCCATTCACACGACAAGACCCTAAGAGTCACAAGGTTGGTGAAACGCTCCACGCTGACCTGTGAAAGAAAATGCCCGTGAGGTTTCTGGGTAAAGCATCATACTTCCTGGTCATTCAAGCATAGCAGACCTTGTATTCATGTTAGTTACGAGACATATTCTTCTAAGTATAGGCTTTTGGATCCTGAGACAAGGAAGATTTTCATGGCCAGGGATATGACTTTCCATGAAACCGATGTGTCCAACACATAGAGTGTCAGCTCACTTAAATTACCTCAGAAACTCCAATAAGACTCGGATACTACCGAAACGTGTGAGTCACCAGCTTAGGATCAACTCCTAGGGCAAAAGCCACATCATGATGATAATCCGGAAGAACCAAGGAGAGAGTCAGAGAGGACAAACTCACTTCCACAACAGGAACGACCGCAAGAAGCAGAAGATACTCCCCACACAATCGAGTAATAAACAGCACAAGCCTACCAGCCTGATTCCCGTCCGTACCTTCATCCACTTGTTCCCCAGGCAAAATCTTCTTCCTAAATTCTTTTCTCTGTTTATCGTAATGAGCTTTAAGCTCCAGGTAAGTTTCAATTTTGGGATGGCATGTGGTACACATTATCCGGACTTGTCTCTGTCCGCTGGAGATACCCAGAGCCTGTTGTCGTGACGCGGTTACTTCCAGCTCCATATTACGTATCTACTTGCACTGGAAACACATCTTTCCATGCAAACATACACACACAAGAAATATATATATTGACTGAGTGAGGGGGGTGTTACCTTAAATGGTAGCATGGGATGTCGATGACGGAAACAGAAACTCTAGTTAAGACACTTCAACGATTCACCTGCCACACCTTTCTGTCGTATTTTGCAATAGAAGAGGATGTTTTGTAAATATTTCACGTTGTTGCAACTCTTACTTTAACTTTTATGCATAAAATGTTGTGAAATGTATCTTGCTTTTTATTTCTAAATAAAATCTCTTATGGGGACGATTTTTCGAGAATGCTTATGTTGAATTCTGCCTTGCTAACGGAAAAAAATACCCTGAAAAAAACAAACCAAAAACAAATCGACCATGCATTAAATTACCACACCTTGAATGATGAACGTGGCTTGTTATACCACAAACAACGAACTATGTATCGATCAAACTCTTCAATTCCATTAATAATAATACAGTTAAAACACTTCAAGTTTATAGGTTTTTTTATTTTTTCTTTGATTTTTGATCAAAATACTTGCGTATTTCGGGTTATATATTATAATATAACATTATGATGCAAAACTAAGCAACATTGTGCAAATCGCCGTCAACTTCGTCTAAGCCAGAGTGTATAATAGAAATCACTAATGGTTAATGGAATTTTAGAGAAAACTTTATTTGGGGACAAGCACTTTGGAATCTTGCTTGGCAGAAGTTCAGTTACGACTAAAATGTTTATTGCCATACATGTCACGTTTTATACCATTTCCTGTGAATTCTCGTGGTAGTGAAATTATGAATAATATCCCAAAGAATCGTTTTTGCCGTTACTTCCAAAATTTATTGTTTTACAACTGCTTGATTCTGCATCCACAAGCACGAAAACAGATTCAAAGTCGTAACCATTGAACGTAAACGGTGACAAAGCAATGTCGCCGTAATATGCTTTTAATGTTACAAGACCAAAGGTAAGAAATTGTGGAATTGTGTTATAATATAATAATTTCACTCGTAAACTGGTAAATGTAAATAAGTCTCTTGTTGAGCTGGAGTAAAGACGCTTAAAAAAGTAATGGACACTAAGTTAATTTCGATCTTCCTATTGACGCTTCCACCCACAATTGTAAACAAGTAGACATGTAAACAAGTATTTAAGAGTCATCGACAGATTTAAATTGTTTGTTTGCGCCAGAGATGCATTAGTTTGTAGAAAATAAATCTGGAAAGTGTGGTTTCATCTTCATTTGTGTGTCTGTTTGCTCTACAAGTCCAGGAACTATTTCTCTACGTGGTCCGAATGTTAAATTAGGAACAGAATATTCTGGGATGTTAGGAGACAAATGCGTGCTATTTCCCTTACTAACTCGGGACTGAGTATATCTTTCAGTGAAACTGGTTGTCACACTTGACTCTGGTTTTCTTGTAAAAGTCATGCAGAATCATGCACAATTGTAATGTTAGAAGGTGTTTGAGGTGTTAGACCTCAAAGTTTTCTCTCCTAACTTTGTACAAGATGACTCGCGACTAGCCTGTAGCTGACTTTGACCTGAACTAGAACTGTTTTGTGATTCAATAAAAACCGACGCTCCGAACTTGAGAGTACTAGACTCATTGGGTTTTGTGAGGTTAAACCTTACATTATCTTTGGAAGCTTCCAGTTTTTTAGATAGCACAATTGGCAGCTTATCGACTCTAATAGATGATCGAAGAGCGTGTCCCCGAGTATTTGACTTTTGATTTGTTCTAGGAACAAACATCTCGTACGCTCACAATAGAAGTGCAAACTTCACAGTCCTTACCTTCAATGTCTCTGTATTTTGCGCACATAAAGAGGCTTCCGAATGTTTGCCGGGTATCCCCGTGTACATAATCCTCCTTGGGAATACATTGTCCTAAGCCATTCCCATTCCTGGCCACAATCCACAAACAGTCGTCGGCTACGCACTGAACGCAAAGAGCCTTCTAAATGCGTATGAAAATAAACCATTCGCGAAGATGATGCATCATCTTAAGGCTTGAATTTGCAAGAGATGTTTGCTTAGAGACACAATGATTGTGAGTGACTTGATTGTCACTCATTATCTTCGCTGCATTAACAATAGGTCAAGACGATCACAAGAATTATGTTGCAAAGACAAATGTATTTGTGTAAAGAAGAAGTAACTGAATTATCACAGTTAGGATACATAATAACTCACGATTATTATATTTCGTAGAACTCATTACTTCCATTTTAGCTCATAAAGATACAGAAGTAAATGGTGACTATGGGCTGCAAGGGAAACTTTTCCTGCAATTGTGTGATACACACGACTGTTTTTTTACACAAATACATGTGTGCGTTAATTCCACACGTCTGAACATCGGTGAATCAGAAGGTGTATTCTCTTCCCTTTGTCCACCGACCCACCAGCCGTGAAGAAAGACTACTGCTGCTGAATCATCAGCCTCACTTTATCTTTGGGAGTATTGCAAGTTATTGTATAATTGTGTCATTCAGCACGTACTCATACTTCCGTGTAATACAATCATATTTTTCTCTCGCAGGAAGTTAGGCTCTAGCAATGGGCTACAAAATGCAAAAAAAGATTTGGAATTTCACCTAAAGCTACCAAATGCTAGAGTGGTGCAGGGTCCTTCAAAGATCTCTAGTACTCATTGTCATGATTTGCGCAAGCAAAAACCTATAAATATGACCAAATATGTCATTCAAGACGGCCGGTTACGTGCCGTCACGGTAGATAGCTACCGAGTTTTACCCCATTCAAATCCTTTAAATTTCAATCAATGAGTACATTGTATCGTGCATTTTTATCATATTTCCTGATGGACCTTCAGACACATTTATTTTTTTTAGGGCGGATTGTTCATAATTTATTACCTACCTGCCTGAATAAACGTACAAATTTCTTAAACAATAAACATAGGACCAATGGGAACTAGGGGAAATAGCTAGGGCGAGATACGTTGTTCAATTCCGGGTCTTTCGGGTTTTAGCAGCTTCATCGACTGTACCACTTGACGGATAGGGTCGCAAGGGCGATGACACCTTGCATTGCATCCACAAAACGAAGTCTATAATTGAAGAGGAATAGATGAATCAATATGCATCAATATGGTCAGCAACTCCAATACTCAAATGGGATGGCAATAATGGTTTGTGGTGGTTGCCCAGTTGAAGAGTGACAATGCAACTCAGGGAGCTGCACACACTATATCAATTCATAAGTGTTTACATCTATCAATATATATAACTGTGTTTGCCCATGCAGAAACGAGAAAGAGTGGACAAAATAGGAATTCAAGTTCACTCTCTCTCTGCATGAAAACGGTTGAACTTGACCCAGCCAAAGGCCACAGTATTATATAGATGTAAACAGTAATGCATATTTATATCTAGAACAGACAAGACACAGAGGCCTTATGGTTAAATGTCTCTCCTATTGTTCATTCTCCTTTTATAAAACATCGGGTAGTTTTCTAGTTTTTATTTATGTATCCCTTGCAAACACGGAAAATTATTTATCTCAAGAATTAAAATTATTTCTTTTTTGTTGTTGCTATTGCTCAAATAATTTTTCATTGGAAGTATTAAACATGCAAATAAACAATGAGTTAAGGCAGCATTATTCAAGTTAGAAGGAGAGAGTTAGGGCACAAAAATAATGCTATAACCAATGCGAAAGGGAAATTTAAGACGACAGACGAACGAATTGCCTTAGCTGTCAAATTAGTCTGTTTATTTTAGTATTATCTTTATAACCTTCCAAACAATTTATTAACCTAACCTAACGAAACGTATGTTTCAAGTAACAAACGCGTGTAAATGAGTCCATTAGCACAAGCACACAGTCACTAACATACATCACTCGGCAATAATAATTTCCCTCGATGTTGACTGTTCATGTCGATGGTAAGGATTCACTGAAACATTAACATCACTAGACGAGTTGCAGCTGGCCAGCCCTCCGACAGTAGAGTGTGTGTGCAGCTGTGTAAGGGATTAGCTCGAGGACCACAAAACAGTTCCCCTCTGGAAAGGATTTTTTTGTTATAGGAACCCAAAATTCGAGTCATCGAGGGCTTTAAATAGGGTGTTGTAAGCTAGAAGACTGTTATTGTTAGTTAGTTACTTACAATCGGTTAGTTAAAATTCAAGATATACAGCCACCAGAAGATGTGATATTCAGTCCGATATTATAAAAAAACTATTAATATCAAAATTAAGTACTTCTACAATTCATTACTCGTTAGATACATTTTTTAAAGTAAAGTTGAACTTCAAGTTATTTTGTACGTTACATTGTATGTCATTTCCTTCTTTTCACTTTCTTCCTACTTTGTATATTCCTTCTATGCACTTCAAGCATCATCCAAGCACACGCCAGCTCCTTCCCCTTCGTCAAACAGTGCTGCTCAAACAATTGGTGTATACATATTAGGTAATCAAACCGTATAATTATAAAACACATTAACATACAATGTATTTAAACAGCTGATGAAAATTAGCTTTCATGTAGGACTTGTAATCTATCATAAAGTTGTTAAATTTATGATAGATTAAAGTGTAGGCAAGTCCACTTACCAAATATCAAATATCTTCGTTAAGAAGTTTAGTGGGCGAGGAGGTGTGGAGGTTAACACGGTCAAATTTACATGCCATTTAGTATTGACAAGCCATTGGTGCCCGCGGCAAGGACATAACTAAAGGTAAAAAATACGCAAAGCATATAAGCTTCATGCACTGTATAACTCGCATCCAAGCAGACATTTTCTCACAAACGCCAGTTTACACGGTTCAGCGTCTATGTATCATTGTATTCAAAATAGATGATAAGTTACCTGAAGTGATGCTTCAAAAACAAATTGACAAATGCGTGTGTTGGTGGCGTGGGTAAAGTAGCAGATCAAAGAAAGCTGTCGTGCCGGAGAATACACACTTGAATTTCGGAGTTTGAGTGAAGTGTTTCCAGAGTGTACACTTAAGTTATCATCACATCACTCCCTCAACCAGGTTCACCTAGAGCTTGGAAGCTCTCTTGCTGGATGTGTATTCCCCTTACGTGGTTTTTCCGTCTAAAAACCGGAGTGTTACTTGAAGACATACGTTCCACCTCTAATGCCTTCAGGACGCCTTCCGGTTTAGTCCAAAATTAGAGGACATCGGGAAACCGGAAAATTCCAGAATTCCCAGAGTCCAATATGGCGGAGAACAGTTCATTTTTAGGAGGCCGCATATGCATAGTAAGGCGAGGTCTGCATCTGCGATCAAAAGAAAAAATCGTCAGGGATAACTATATAATGTCTTTTCCTTATTATATTCGGAATCGAACCAACCCGGTTCGTATTTTTTATTCGTCTTTATCTTAAGTACCAGACACTTTACTGTTTTAAAATGTGAAACTTTAAATGTTTAATGTGAATTATTCAAGTTTTTCTCTGTCTTCAGCCAGACTGACGTCCTTTGTAGCTAGTATTAAATCCGAAAAATGGACATATTTGTTGTTTGTTTCTTAGGTTTTTCTTACGTCAACCTAATAAACATAGCTATCATGCATCATTAATTGAAATTTGAAATACGAACTTGTATTCAATGTATATTGTGTTCATTCGTATTTTTTAAATTCGCCAAGGTAGCTAACACTATTCTGCCCCACTACCGAAGTCCAAAGATCCGACGGTCCCGTTAAAGTATGAACAGCAAAAAAATGGTTTTTACTTTACCTTTAATGTTTGTTTATAGATAGTCTCTGGTTCTCTAGCTCATCAACTTTCTATCAGTTTAACCTTGCGGTTCTACGGAAGATTGTATTGGCTCCTGTTATAGTTCGTTTTCGAAGCGAAAAGGAATCCATCTACGAAGAGGACAATAATCGGCAGGAGGACACTACAAAAAACAAAAAATAGCAATAGTTGAAACAAAATATATGCATATTGAGTGAAGTTCGAATAGCTTTAATCCTCCTCAACGACACAATTAACAACAAGTTACTACCAAGATCACTGTCTCACAAAGACCTTCTAGACAAAATCTCGTGTCTAGCATAAGCGTAACACACGCAGCATTTAATGAGGTGAAGCCCTAACTAGAAATTCCTAATCCCTGCTTATTTGTAACACCTTTCAAAGCTATGCTCCAATGAGCCACAGATGTTTTGCATTGGAGTGTCAGATAAATCTCAGCACAGATAAAAGTTGTTAAGCACCCTTCGAATTGCAAAAACAACATAAAGTGAAGAACCAAGTACAGATCACTGTGTGTGTATGTTTTATCAGGGTGTTCAAAATAAAGCCATTGCTGTCCTTTAAGTTCGAAAACTAATTAAGTCCAATGTTATGTTATTTTTACTTTGTACTTTCTTGAATTCATTATAGCTGCCCGTTTCATAAGGCAAAGTCAGTAGCTAATTACAACCCGGGAAAAGCAGTTCAACATGAGGTATATATGAAAAGATAACGTGCCATGTAGCATCTACAGAATAGGAAAAATTTGAATTCAATATAAAAACAGAATAAATTGTCAAACTTAAAAGTGAGACTTTACCAACAATATTTTCTCCTCTCTAGCTATTGTATGAAAGACCGCCTTTTAGGCGTTACAATACGAAACAATGAGCGTCATTTTTTCGAGAATCCAAGAAGGGAGAACCGGAGCCGGAGAACTAGCGGGCTCTTTCTTTCCGGAGAACTAATTTTTTCAACACGGTTTTTTTTTATAATACAATAATAAAGGATTTCACGCTGATTTGTTCATTGCAAGTATCGGGATTTTTTTATGTAATTGCGCTGCAAGTTATAATCCGAAAAATTGTAATATTTCCCACCTTATTGTACCATTTAGGTCACTTTAGGTTGGGCTAAGGCTCTTGTGCGCCTTAAGGTTCATGAGTGTGATAATTTCGTGAAATTAAATATTCGGTGGTGTATTTGTAATTCGTCTCTTTTAACTTGACACACAATTTATTTCATTTTTAACTTAACTTTTACTTATACTTCTCCTCTCCCTCTTTCATTCTCCTTGTCTCTGTCCTTCTGTTCTTCTAAAACCCTCGACTTAGCCTTTTTATTAGCTAATGCTTAACCTCAACTCATTCACCGAGATCTACAACGGATGTCTTATCACATCCTGTATTGTCTTCAGAGAACCACATTATTTATTCAAAGTTACTTAATTAATAATTAAACATCATTAAATTATCGTTGAATAATTAATGGTGACATCATCTTATGATCTCACATTCCTCTTACTTAATTTGGTTTGTCCCTAAAACAATCAGTTTGCATACATTACTTATTCTCATAATATGTTACATTGTCACAAAACTCCCCTAAAGTAAAACTAGCATGAAAACATCGTTTCTACTTTTATTCACAAGTATTCAGAGATTCACATTACCAAATGCGTACAAAGTTCATTCATATATACATTTGGGTTATACTTCCAATTCTGGCTAACAACGGTGTTAGGTCTTAGGCAAACTTTCTTTTCTATATCACAGAATGGAAATAAAAGAAAAAACATTCATAGGCCAAATATATCCTTCTGTTCGCTCGAGATAAGAAATTCTCGGAACAAGAATTATCTATGCTCCGTGAACTTAAAAATAAAACTTCTCGTTTTTTATTGCGCAACTTCAGATTTATTACTCCAGTTTTTTTTTCTACAAAAACTGCACTATTTCACCTGTGTACTCTGGATCCCACTGATCCAGATCAGATCAGATCCAGCCCATAGTGTACTAGTGATTGCGCCCGTTTCGCAACGGCGAATGAAGTTGCTATCCGATAAAACTAACCTGAATAATTTGCCATGACTGGTATTTGGTACCAGCCACCTTATAAAACTTTGAACGTGGCGTTTTGTACTCCAACAGGCGTGCCACATCCACGACATGAACCTCAAAAACTTGTGGAAACTTGACGTTACAATGTGCATTTCATAATGGCAATTCCATTTCTCCAAACTATGTCTTGAAAACTCCTAACAGACTTAATTTCCCAGCGTTGTCTTAAAATCATGTGGTTATCCATTTTCTAAGTTTAGAGTCTACAAAACCTGCAAGTACGGTTGGCCTTCACTGCAAATCATTTAGAACAAGTCAAATCCTGAAAAACATAATCGAAATAAGAATCGAAATCCATACCATCTCCGATAAGATGGCGAAGTCCTTCATAGATCCTAAATGTGACTAAGGATACCTAGAATTCGTATCCTCTGAATTCGGATTAACCAATAAAGATTCTTGATTCCACAGAATGGACTTTCCACAGCCTCTGTCAAACCTGATGACACCTGAGTGCAAAGATAGTTGACGCCGGGTGGTTTTCCAATTCGGGCATTCCAGTAAGACTGTCTATTTACAATGTTATCAATTCCCAACATTCTAAGAGATAATTCTCCAAGTCAAACAGTACAAGATTAAGTGATGAAACTTGTACTGTATGGCATTCACATTTTTCTTCAACAGATACTAAAAGGCCTGCCATCTGGAAACCAAAAAACAAGGTTCCAATAAGCGATTGACTAGGATAATCTAATGAACAAAAGAAGACGTCAAAAATTGGCTCGTGGTGAAAGTGTTCACGATGTTACCAATGATCCCGAAGCCTAAGTGCTCCTGACATAAATGCACATTAAACTACCATTGTTCCAAAAACCTCGATCGTTTGTGAAACCACCGTAGGCCATGAAACTACTATTATTGAGGAAATTACTATGGTTTCTGACGCAAGTGTTCCAAAAGAAACTACTGTTCCGTCCACTAGGGAGTAACCACCATGAATTACAGCGCCAAGTGACTTAAAGACTGACTTAAAGGAAGTTGTAAATGAAACCTTGGTTCTTGCTGATGGGACAGATAAGGAACAAAATCAAAAGGTTAAGAGACTGAATCGGGATGCTGGTGAGGTTAAGAACTAACAAACTAAGCACCGCAAACAGAAGCAAAAAGCGGTCGCAACAAAAAAAATGTTGTCGGACAAGCGAGCAGCAGGATGATTTGAAAAAGCTTATAACGTCGCTGAGATTTTTACAGCTCAGCCTACGAATAAAAAAACTTAGAAATGGTACAAAAACGATCCACGGAGGAAGAACTTGTTGAGGCAGCTAGAGTCCAACGAAAATTATTTAATCAGTGGAAGCAGAAAAGCCAGTAGACCGATGAACAAACACAGGCCTTGTTATTTATGTTTTGTTGTTACCCTACGAATAAGTATATAACCCAAGCCTTCCATTTTTTAGCCATTAATGAACGAGTGCAGTGAGTGCTTTTACCGCCCTCGAAGCACCACCGTCACCAACAATGACTTTCCGTCAGTATGTTAATAAATATTAAATAGAGTTTCCCGCGGTCTTTCATCTATATGGGATGAACTGCGGCATGCACTTTGGAACAAGTATATTTTCATAAATCAATTCAAACGGCTTTACTAGTGACAGATATCCTCCCCTTTGTAACGTCTTTGTGAGAATATCTGCAGTTTTGTGGCCCGATGAGGTCAACTGAAAATCCTGGTGAAATAATTCCCGTACATGATGATATCGTACGTCGATTAAAATCATTAAAGTGATCGCCCGACACCCGTTTTATCAATCGGAAAAATCAAGCTCTTGGTTGAATTTTGCGCCCGCATTCACGTCCTTTCCATCATAAATCACTATAGGATCTGCCAGAATTGGAGAAGTAACCACATCTTAATTTGTGGCTTTGTCAACAACTTCAAAATCATCTTCTTAAATAAACTGCAATTTTTAAAATGTTGTCTGAACCACATTTCACAGCCTCTTCTTTCGGATCACTCAGTTGAAGTTCACCTTCTCTCGTTACGTGCTCTTTTTAAAATTACGTGATAATAAACAATTATAACCAAAAATGTTAGTGTATTAGAGTATTAGTTTTCTATTGCATATCGTATTTCAAACCGTACTTATGATCTGTTGCAGCTGCAGCTCCTCATAAGTTAATTCCACATATTTTTCAATTTATATTTGACAAATAGTCTGGCGAAAGTATTGAAGCACTGTTTTTAGGTACTGGTACCGGGTTTTGTGCAGGAGCGCTCGGTCCAAATAAAATGATGTTCTTCATTTTCTTGTAATTGCGTTGGGCTTCCTTGACCACGTTTGCAACACTTTTTTGCGATAAAGCTTGCTCCTCAACCTAACCTAACCTAAGCTTGGCCCAAAAGTTGAAGCATCAACTTGATGAGATGTTCTTCTTCCCCTTCTTTCCAAGCGGACCAGCTGTTGGTTCTTTGGGAAATAAAACCCACGGTTTAACGGGTTTGCGTTTTGCCAGGCGCGGAGGATTATTAACATTCTGGGTTTCTAAAATTCATTGATACTTCTTAGCAATTACAATATAGATGTGTTAATAACAATTTTAATAAAACCATTACCTTGGAGTATCAGCTTCAATGTCCCATTTTGTTGATGGCCCAAGTGACTTCATAATTTGTCGCGAGTTGGAAAACCCAAGGTGCCCCAATCTTCTACAAACACTTGTAGGGTTTGAGTGTCATAGATTTTTGTCGTCTTGAGGCATTCGGACATGGGATGTTGAACGGTTTTGTTAGTGGTAAGATTATTATTTCTTATTTGGCCTGACGGGTTAAACCTCTTCCTTCTTTTCGACGAGCCTCGAAACCAGCCCAAAACTATTTAGGTATTCGAGCACTTAACTTCCTTTGAAGGATTGCTTTCATCTCGGCCCTCTTCTTAGCCTCCGATTTCCAATGGACCTCTTCGACCTTCTGCAAGTCTTGCGTGTTGAAAAGTATTTGAAAGATTGCGTGTTCCTCGAATCCTCCTAGTTATCGTCCCAACCTTAGGCGTTTGGAAAATATTCCCACCACCCCTGGTATAAGTCAACATGTGTGGAGTTTTCACCAAAAACAAATTTGCAAGAAAAAACTGTCGAATTTTGTATTCCTGCTTTAACTTAAATTTTTCGAGATCTGAAGAAGTCATTTTTACAGTTTATCGTCCAAATTGTTCAAGAGGATGGATCAGGTTTAAAAACCAAAGTATTTAATCCTGGTGAAAGAAATATTCTCACTGTTAAACTTGTGGAACAGCCATACATAGAGGCAACTGAACAAGTTTCTCCTGTTAATAGTTTAGGATGTTCGATTTTTTCGCAATGTGAATTATGTTTTGATTACACATTGATATCACAATCAAATTCTTTACATCCGTATCGGGGTATTGTTAAAAATCTTTCAACTTATGGGCATGACTCTAAAAGCTGTTTCTGTAAAATCCAAAGACCGATTGTACTTTCTTCAATTCGATTAGCACATGAAAAAATGCTGGTCATGAAGCGAAACAATAAATCCTACTCAAACAATAAATCCTCTAACCATAAGACGTACTGAAGTAAAACAATTTGTTATTCCACCCAGTATCAAAAGTGTAACTCTTGAGAACCTTTTCTTTGCACAAATTCCATTAAAAATAGTTGTGGAGATTGTTGAAACTTACAGCCTTATTGAGAACAAAAAAAGAACCTTTTTGTTTCAAAGACTTTGGAATAAATTATTTCAATAATCTTGTGGATGAAGAAAGAATATCTTTTAAACCATTACAAATGGATTTTGCTTCATATCAAAACTTGTTTACTTTTTGTTTCTTTTATTCTTACAACAATTCCAGAAACTGATGATGAAAACTTCGCAGCACAGGCTAATTTAAACTATTTAAACCAGTGTTCGCCGGGGGTTTATAGCAAGCAGCACTGCTTATTGCTGTAAACCTGGTTTAAACCAATTATGCGCAGCATACGATGAAGGTGCTGCAATGCTGCAATGCTGTAAACCGTTTTGGGGAGAAATGATGCATCTACTTTCTCTTTTTTTATGCGCTTATTTCAAAACATAATTTAAACGGTTGTTTAGAAGGGTTCTACAACAACAAGGTGACTAAATACAACACAACAATTATAACTGTTGTTAATCGTGTAGTTTTGCGTGTTGATCACTCCGTGTCACAAGCTATAGATTTCAGAGGGCATGAGTTTTAAACTAGAAATTACGGCTCATTTCCTTTGCTTATTGTGTTAAAAACTTAGAAATCCAATCTTAATTAGGTTATAGGTAACTCCAAAAATCCTGAAAGATTTGACTGGCACTGGCACTGAGTGAAACAGGCACTGACACAGTCTGCTTGGTCTTCAGTATTAAACACGGATTATTACACTATCAACTTTTGTTCCAGTAGTAAATATTATAACAATAAATTAAGAGTTTCAACTTTGCATGGAGTGCAAGTTTGTGTGACTAAAAACGCACATGATCCAGGTCACCATAAGATGCTTAAAAGAAGTTTACAGCATAGGAGCAGTTTACACCAGTTTAAACCAGTTTACAGCAGTTTACAGCAATTAAGCAATGCAGCATGAATTTTAACCTGCTGCATTGCTGAATAGCGAACCCTGATTTAAACTATTACAGTTGCTTCAGTTTAAATTTTTAAATCACAGTGGGGTCGTAGTTGTCTATCCTATTGCAGGCGTGCCACCCGCTGAAATTCCCAGTTTATTCCGTTATCCGTTCGAACAAACGGACGCAAGGCAAAACCGATTCTTCGTTTTTAGCTTCTCTAGATATCGCGATACCAAGACTCAGCTAATTTGAGGCGAAAGAAGGTGGATTTAGCAAGGCGTGTGTGTCAGGACCTTCTGAACGCACTCTCTCCGGATTCTCCCTTAAGCTGCGCGAGACGACAACAAGGATCCTTGACCTACTTCAACCACCCAGCAGACTACATAGGCTGAAAAATTTACTTGGTCGTCCTCAGGACCTTTCAGATTTAGTGAATTTCTCCCTTTATTTCAATAATGACCCTGCTAA
>JAQGAB010000925.1:0-20526 GCA_034696565.1 Isotomurus graminis | reverse complement strand
AATCAATTGTTCTCATTCATGAAGTGGTTATATTCTTTCAGGGAACAATTTGACATGTTCAGAGTGTACGTTTGGTGTACTCAATACTTTTTGAACAGGTATGTATTTCATTTCAAGTTTTCGGCTTCGAAAATTTTTAATCAGTACACACTTACACTTTTTTTAATCTTTCAGTCAACAGCAGATATTCATAATCATATTGTAAATGTACATTATGCAATGCAGCAAAGAATTAAACTGAAAGTATATGTGACAGTCGCACAGTATGCAGAGATCAAATTGATTTATCAGTTATGTAAGCTAACAACTGATTATAAAACTACAGCATGCGGTGTTTTCATAATTATGACTCTTCTCAGGTATTAAAATAGTGACCTGTACTCCACAAATGTGACATGCCGTTTGAATTTAATCGGAAATCGAATGTGAGGCTTGTGAGGTATATAAAAGGGTTCAAATTGGTTCAAACTCCTGCACTTCCAATCTGACCATCTCTCCAGCTTCCGAACTAACAATAAGTCGATATTATGAAACTCGTGTTCGTCCTGGGGCTTGTAGCCCTTGTCTGTGGTATTCCACGCCAACAAGAACAACCTGTTGGTAAGATTCACTTCAGCAGTTAGCTATTCTCCCTTCCAATCTCACTCAGGGATTTCTCATACATATCTAGATTATTATTCTCTCCTCGTGAGAGTTAAATTGAAATCCACAAATGTTCGTTCATGCTTTGATTAAAATCGCAATTACTTCTGCTTTTCAGCAAAACAAGGGTATAATTATGGAGATGTCCTGGGGCTTTCAATCATGTTCTACGAAGCCCAGAGAACAGGAAGACTCCCGGCTAACAATAGAATTCCGTTCCGCAGAGATTCCATGTTGGATGACAAAGGAACTGAAGGCGAAGATCTCACTGGAGGATATTTTGACGGTAATAACCATTTAATTTCCTCTTTCTTCATTAGGTACTAAAATAATATTGTGAGACGGTGCTCAATATTATTTCTCCTCAGTAATTGATCTTTGTATTCAATCGAAAATCTCCATTCGCTTTTTCCAGCTGGAGATCACGTCAAGTTTGGATTTCCTATGGCTGCTTTCACCACTGTGATCGCGTGGGGCCTGATAGACTATGAAGGCGGATATTCTGCCACTGGAAATTTGGACTATGGGCGCGACGTTGTTAGGTGGTCTGCCGAGTATTTCATCAAAGCTCATCCCCAGCAATACAAGTTGTATGTCCAAGTGGGAGATGGCAATGCAGATCATGCATTTTGGGGTCGCCCTGAGGAATGGAATGGACCAAGACCAGCTTACTTCATCGATACAAACCGACCTGGATCTGATATTGCTGCTGAGACTGCTGCTGCTCTGGCTGCGTCGTATTTGGTCTTCCAGAATAGTGACCCTTCCTTCGCTGCCACTTGCCTGTCTCATGCCAGGGACCTTATGGCTTTCGCTGATACCTACAGGGCCAAGTACTCCGACTCTGTTCCAGAAGCTGCTCAATTCTACAAGTAATAAGGAAGAGAAAGGCACACTTATTCCGTCGGAGTGGGGCATTCTGATACTTATTATATCTTTACAGCTCCTGGTCTGGTTTTGGAGATGAATTGGCTTGGGGAGCTGCCTGGATGTACAGAGCCACTGGAGAACAGAAATATCTTGATGACGTCCGACGATTCCAAAGTGAATACGATCAGGTTAATGGAAGGCCAGCTCAATTCGGTTGGGATGACAAGACTGCCGGGTTCCAGGTGAGAAAGTTATACCTTTGTACCTTAATGGCTTTCTTGCACAAAGGCTCAGCGGTAGTCAGACAGTCCTTGAACTATTTCATATGCATTGTTATAGGTTCTCATGGCTAAACTGACAAACGAAGATCAATACAAGACCAGAGCTACAGACTTCTGTGACTGGGTTGTTGATCAAGCTCCCAAGACCCCTAAAGGATTGGTTCACCTCGATCAATGGGGTGCTCTGCGACATGCCAGCAACGTCGCTTTTGTCTGCATGCAGGTAAAAGTCGAAACTTTCTTTTTTGTCTTCTCCAAGACTAAAAAACCAACAGCTATTCCTTATGGCTGAAACAGGCTGGCGATGCTGGACTTAATCGAGATAAATACTATGACTTTGCTCGAAGACAAATTGGATACATGCTTGGAGATAGTGGCAGAAGCTTTGTCTGTGGATACGGAAATAATCCACCTGTCCGACCTCATCACAGATCAAGGTAACTTATACACAGTAGTACACGCACCCTGCTTCAAAATGAGGAGAGATTTAGAGCTTTAAAAGTAACAATTGCTTCTGCTCGTGGATATTAATCAATTCAACATTTAATCCAACAAGAATTAATTTTTATTTGCAATTGTTCCACCACGTAGCTCGTGTCCCAGTCTCCCAGAGGTTTGTGATTGGAACTCCGGAGCAAATAATCCTGGACCTAATCATCAAACCCTCTTTGGTGCTCTCGTTGGTGGACCCGATACTCAAGATAACTACGTCGACGATAGAAATGATTACGTGAAGAACGAGGTCGCGACTGATTACAACGCTGCCTTCCAATCTGCACTTGCTGGGCTTGCTCAGGCTCAAAGCAAAGGAATGCTGTAAATTAAACTAACACACATTCCAAGATAAATCGCAGCAATAAAGTACAAACAAGTTCTATAGCACGACAAATTACAACAATTAATTACATGTTTATTCCACCGCCAGATACAATAATACCTACTTCAGGTACACGAATCTCGTAGATTCGATTAGCCTTTGCAATATTACAATCCACAATAAATAAATACCGTAAATTGATATATACAGCATGGTGAGTAGAGATAGTTTTGAAAATTCTATTAATTAATTTACTACTAGCAAATTGCTCTAGGATATTTTGGTTTATGATTTGTTTCTTTAACTGGTATAGATCATCTAATTACAAGTTGATAAGTTCATAGAATTGTAAGTTCTATTCAGATCTTTCTTAGCCCGGAATGATTGTGTAGTCACATATGTTACATTTCTGTATAGCCTCAGAATATTCTAAATTAATGTTAAGAAAGATCGTGCAGATTATTCGAGGATAAGTACGTTTCAAATTGCGATGCACACACTCTGTAAATACACGTATATATCTTTCAAATCTACTTGTACTCCTACAGTTTCTACGTATCCACGGTCAAGTAATTAGAACATCTGAGATCCTCCATAGATCTGGATCTCTTTCTGATTTTCGAGTAGGAGGAAGCAGCAGCCAGCCTGAGGGAAAGTCTCTTGTTGAAAGAGACTCTTCTTTGATTATCCTTTTTATTATCAAATACAAGATTGTCTTTCACATCAGTTCCGTAGTAATAAGTCTCTTCATCATCATCCTCCTCTTCTTCATCGTCGTCCTCGGAGGAACTTGTAAAAAACAAGTCATCCTCTTCGTCATACCTAAACGCACACAAAGTAAAGCGTATAGTATAAGAGAGTCGGAGAGAAAGCCATAAAAATCAATAGCACCCCAAGTCACATTCATTTTTAGGACAGGGCTCACAGTCATTACTCCAATAGGTTTGTCTAATAGACTTTCAGACACAAAAATATATACCACTCATTCTCTCAGGCGCTTTTACGATTCAATATTGATTCAATTCCAACTCCCCAATTATGTTAATTGCCCTATAATTTACTCTGCTATGATACGTCCCTTTAAAAACTTCATCGATATTCTAAGCTTCTACATAAGTACAGAGGAGAGGTTTATACTTACGAAAGACAACAATGATTCGGTCTCAAGAATTTCGTTCCCACGATATTCCCATTGCCCCCTGCGTGACTGGGACCTCCAAAACCCTCAGCCTCATCTTCAGTGAAAGCAACCATCTTCATAGTGGCATTACTGGATGCAGCTCTCATCCTTCTATTTCTTCGTTTAGCGGATGATGATCCCACTCCAAGCCATCTCACAGAAGCCCATATCCCCAACACAAACGTGAAATTGAGGCAACACGTTATAGCCACCACAATAAGAACATCGTCTGTCTTATAGCAAAAGTCTGTGGTGATGGGATTAATATCTACGTGTTGTTGATGGTGTTCATGCTGAACAGGCGAATTGCTCATTGACCTTCCATCGCTTCTTTTGATGCTTAGGTAATTAATGCCCATGTCATCTTTACCCACAGAATCCAACAAGATGGATGGCTTTCTTCTGAAAGGAGGAAGGCCATTTGAGGTGGAAAGTGCTTGTTCTGAAGACTCTTCTACTTCCGATACTTCGTCAACACTACCTTTCGTACTTTCTCCCACCCCCACACTACTACCGTAGGGACTTTCTTCATAATAATAATTAGCGGAATCCACAACTCCACTCCCCCTACTACTGATACTACTACCACTTCTACTAATGCTACCTCTTCGGACATCCTCATGACCATCATCACCGCTGTCGTAAAGATAATCTGGGGATCTCTCCTTGTACTCCGGCCGATGATTATCTTCATTACTTAGAGTTGCATCCGTGTCATCATACATCTTGTGCTGTTGCTGCCTCAAAATCTTTTTCATCACATGTCGTATCCTTTTGTGGTTATTCTTATTGCTTCCCAGAACATTCTTCACCGTGCTTTCTTCTTCCCCAATAGTAGTTTCCTTTGCTTCGCCACTCTTTGAGTAATGGTGATTCCCTATCGTTTGTCTTTCTTCAGGGTTCAGACTTCGCTTTATTCGGGGAGATAGACGGGTAGATTCGGGAGAGTAATATTCATTCCCGTCGCTTGGCTTTGTTTCTTGTAGCGAATTGCTAATTCTTTTGAGACCATTAATAAACCTGTGGTAGAAAGATACCACGAGATTTTTCACGTAGGAATGATGCTGCTTTCCTTCGCCTAATGTGTTTTTGTTTTCTCCACCAAATGCAATTCCCACATCGGACGTGGGCTCAGATGATAGCATTTCCTCGTTTGAAACATTCATATCATCTTCCTCCTCCTTCCTCTTCTTCATCACTGACTTCTCCGATGAAAATGACAAAGTGGTTGTTGAGCCTAATGGAAACCATTAAAGTTTAATATTCAAGAGAGCTGGTATCCATTACATTTACCATTGCGTCTATCATTTCGTTAGTTTTTACAAGGAAAGGAATAAGAGATGTTCGAAGGAATATTGTTAATGGAAGATGGAATAATGGAACAGATTCTCTTCAACGAAGGATGAATTTAACATTGCTTACTTAGCTTTCATCCTGAATTTCAATAGAATCAGTAAATACGGCATATCAAATAGGGTTCCAGTCCGATGGGGTTTCACTGGATTGTTTCAATATTTACACAAAAACAAGCTTACTACTACAATAACCTGGTTCCAAATTTTAAAAACACTTTCTATGAAATTATTGATTTTCTTGGTTATGGATATTGTTGTAGAGCGTACACAAAAGCTTCTGGCTTTCAGAATCCAAATGCTCATTGAACAGTCAACAGAATATCTATCGTTGAAGAGATACTGCAATATTATTATACCTCTGTGGATGCATCATCTCACAGAGTTCCAAACTGCCAAGTTCCTATGAAATATCGAGAAAAATCCATTTATTTATAATAAATCCCCTGCAACATGAGATGGGTGAAAGTATGAAACCCCATTTTAATAAAAATGCCGTTTTATACCAAAATAATAAAGTCAGTGCACGGACGATTAACTCGGGAAAGCCTGTTCTAACATTTTTCCTCCTGCATAACCATCTTTCTAGGAGAACAACCAATTAGCCTTTGTGTCAATGTTGTCTTTTCAAGTTCCACTTTTTCAACAAAAGTCTAGAAACAACGGCTAACGGGAGAGGAGAAGAGTATTATTTCAATATCCAGGAATTTCGTAGTATTAGAGTACTGGGGTTTATATACACGTATACTCTATTGTCTTTAACAGCAGACATTCACTTCCAAGGAAAATGGGTTCTAAAATTGTATGGGTAATGTGAGGGATATGGAAATTAGATGAAGGCTGGGAGAAGAGTGTTAAAAAGAATTAGCATTGTAAATGTCTATTCGCCTCATCCGTGTGAGAACCTCCTTTCCTATCAAACCTCTGTGAGATTGTTTCACATGACTATTTCACTCTTAAGAGATCTTCACTCAAGAGTTCCTCAAGTTATAAATAAATGAACAACTTTCCTAAAACTTATCGGCAAATGCCTAATAAAATAAAATTGTGTGACATTCCTCCAAAGTTAAAGTATGAGAGTGTAAGCTTTTCATCTCCAGGAATTTTAATGTGTAATGTACGTGTCCTTATTAAATTTTAATCTTAAGACATTCCGTTACAGAAAGAATGTCTTTATTGCTCCTTAAAACATCTTTTAATCTTTTATCTTTTGTAACAATAAATCCTACAAAAAGCTGTTTTAGTTTTCTGATGAGTTTTCGTCTCACACAATCCCGTGATGAGGATGAGTGTGTATATATGGAAAGCTTGTTAATTAAAACCAATCCTGGACCTACACGAGTATTTAATAGGAACTCACACACACAGAGTAAAGTTAAAGGTAAAAGGTAAAGTGTTGCTGGTTGTGGTTGACTTGCCTATAGGCCAATGTACACACACAAGTGAAAGTTGTATTCATTGAAGTCTCATATATGTGTGCGTAGGTATTCATACTCACACGAATTGTATGTTTGTCCACGTTGTCTCTGTTCGTGTAACACATAAAGGAGACCCCTCTCTCCTCAGCATGGGATAACAGAGTGAGTCAAATGAGTTGGAAACTCACACAACTTTTACTTCCCTGTGAGGACAGAGGGGAAGTAAGCGCTTTCACCAGGCATGGACAAAGGAGATAAAATGAACGGGTTTTAAAGGGATACTTTGTGTCCTTCTAAATGGCCATCATGAGTGTGGTGGTGCGGTTGGAAAATATGTGTGTTCAATACTCTGACAATGTGAAAGACTCGTATTAGACTCTTTTCTGGTCATACTAGCACAATCCACTCTGTCACCGACACCCTCCCAACTTTACACATATACAGCCTTAACATTATTACAAGTGAATACTAATGGCTTGGTCTAGCATGACATCAGACTCAGCGGGAGAGGCTTATTCATACTTACACAGAAAGCTCAAGACAAGTGGATCTTTCTCAAATGTACGCGAACATTGCGAACAGAATGCAAAATCAGTGAAAGCTCCTACTACTACTACGATTACTCGTGTCGGGTGGACTTTACTCTGTTGGCCTCTCTTTCTGCCACTTCTATACAACTCCTGTGGAAACATGTGGAGATCCCCATTCATTGTATTTTGGTGCAAAAAGCAAAGTGTAAAATATGTGTTCATGTCCATCGGATTGGAGAGAGAAAAGGGAATGAACCGAAAGCTTCTGAATTCTGCATACGTGTGTGTTATGCCAATGATATGATATGAAAAACTGTCATTTCGGATTACCCTCAAAAAGTCAAACGAAACTTAAGTAAAATAGTTTGTAGAGTGGCTGCTGAAGTAGCTTTCCTGTGGGGAGGCTATCTAAACTACATTCACATGTCACTCTTCGTATCTTTTGGTCTCTCTCTACAGATACTCTGCTGCTGGTGTGAGAGACTTTCTTCTCGGATCGAGTGGAGCACTTCCACCACCGCCACCTCCAACTCACTGTTAACTATTCACCCGTGACTTTCTAACTCCACTAGTATTCGAAACTAGTAGAGAGTACTCAAAAAGAATTGATTTGATTCTGATAATAATAATATATCCTGCCATTCTGAAGTCTCCACTGAATATGACGGAAGAAAGAACCAATTCAAGTCTTTTATGATGATGATGATACCCAGTCTCTCTCTCTCTTCAACTTGGTGTTTGACTTTCGGCGACGAGTTTTTTGTGAGAGTCTCTGTCGTTATTCTCTCTACCTGGGAAACTACTTTCTTTCACGAGGAAACTAATGTAGTGAAAAGTTGTGTGATGTGTGTGTACTTAGTACCCATATGTGGAGCGATATGATTATGATGATGATGACGATGATAAAGGTAGTCACAAGATGCATTACTCTTTATATTACACACCCTTTGGCAGAATGAAGAAAGAGATAGAGTGAGAGTGAAAGTGCCACCCACTACTATCACCATTATTGACATCTCGTATAGTCACGTAGAAGCATAAACAATGATAAATGTGATTGATAAGTCTTTCTAATGCTTTTCCCTTGTTTACTCCTTCAAATGAAGTCCACACGCAACTGAGGATATGCTATGCCACCCGGTCATTCATAAATAATGATGGTTTCCCTTTTCAAAATTTCTCTCTAGAGACAACTGCCAGAACTCCCGACCGAAGAAAGAACGAATGGAATAATGGAATGGATTGAGAAGTCGGAATATCCATGTAATTCTCTACCACACGACTTTCTTATTACATTTTATGTCCGTGTAATACTCTCCACTAGCTGTTGCTGAGGTAGGCATAATAATGTGTGTTGCATGTGTAGATAGAGTTATAACCAGTTACGGGTTTTATTCACGACTCAAGATGCCTCATTTCTTATCCCGAATGTCTCAGTTCCTTAAAAGAGGTTTACCTCAATTCATATAAAAATGTATTAAGTAGTTCTTTCATCAGTAAACCTAAAGTAGGCGTGTATCTTTAAAAGAATGCGAGTGTGCATAAAACCCTCGACAAAAATGATAAATTACAGTACAATTTCAGAGAAAATAACTTTGTGAAACCAATTTAATACAGAAATGAGATTTCCTACGTAGGAGCCAAAGCCATGGTACACAAAAACCCATGAAGAGAAAGTTGGGTTAGATGAATTTGACGTGGTTGCACTACTCACAGAAGAACCCACTGAGAAAACTTTCACTCGCTCTCTCTTTGAGTACTCCCAGGTACGTGGGAAATGGTTGGGAAATGAAATGTGGCATTTGGTGTGTATGTGTGTGGTTTTGATTACTGCAAAATGGAGATTGATTACGAGGTGTTACACGGGTCCATGCAACCGTTCAACGTAGATAGACTGTTATGCTCGAGGAACTCCGTGTTGCATGAGTGTATATTTAAGACAAGTCAAAGTGTAAATACATTGGATTGGTGAGCCGCTTATGGGAATTCAGAGTTTTGGGATGGTAGGAGTGTGGAAAAAAGAAGTCATTTATCTTTGCAAGGTGATAGAGAAGGAAAGAGAGAGCCAGGAGAGCTAGTGGTTACATACAACAAGTGTGGACGGAAGTATATAAAATATAATATTAAAGAGACTGTTGGATGGAGTTCAGAATGTTCAGATCTATTGAGCACTTCTTCTTACTTCGCTTCTTTATTCCTTACCTCTCATTGTAACTGCCATAGCTTCCATCCTTTGGCTTTCACCGTCCGCTGTGATGCGATTAGGACTTACGAAATACTCAGACGGACCTTTTCTTGCTTCTCTACTGTGATTCTCAGCGTTGATAAAATAAATCAATCCTATGCTTATAACCGTGGCCACTAGAAAAAGTCCGGCCACCTGAACTAAATTGTATTCTGAGTACCGAGCCATGATTCTATTTTATTTCAATACAATTCCATCATCTTTGTTGGAACTTGGATTGGGTAGTATATTATCTGGTGTGGAGAGAGAGAGAGTATATCTCTGTATGTTATATCTCATCTCTCATCACTTTCCCCACAGTTCTTTCGATGATATGCACACATCAAATTGTTCGTGTTAACCACATCACAGGACACATTATCAGGATCGTGAATTCCTCACAAAAGCAAGGCTAAACTTCCTTCTTCACGGAAAGCCTTGGAAAACTGCTTCCTGCTGTTGGAGAAACTGTCACTCACTCACATACGTTAACTTTATTATATTCCTTGCAGAAAGAATTATACAAAAAAGAAGGTCGTTAATATAATATAGTGAATGAGAATCTCGGTTTCCTTCCTTCTGTGGTGTAGATTTGGATTGACGTATTGTAGGGAGTCTTCTTTCGATTCTGGAGAAGCCACAAAAGTGTTTTGCGATGATGTAAGTATGAATCCTAATTTATTCTTGTCTCTTTTGAAATTGCATCTGGTAACTGGTTTGTGGTTAGGAAGAAAGCTGTGTTTGTTCATGAGAGTCAAAAACGAGAGCCACTGTGCCAATTGTGCTGGAGCCAGTACAGTACGTAGATAAATAGATTGTAGTTAGAGGCTGGGGAGTCAGGCTGGGAGGGAGAGAAGCATAATACAGTAGACACAGGGGATCATGGTCTTGATTAATTATTTTCTCGCACAAGTGTGTTTGCATACATCTGTCATCTCATGATGTGCTTGTTATGTTTAGCCTAAATTGAGGAGATTAGATGGACTTAACTCAATGTTCTGAGGAGATTATGGTGGAACAACACACAGTCACAAGAAAAAGCTTTAATAGAGGAACAACACCAATATAGTCGGGTAGTATGCCACTATTCCTCCTTCTTATGGCACAAATGTCCTATGGAATGTCGCACACACATGTCTATAACTATAATATTATATATAAAACATCCACCACAACTTTCGTTGTAATGATGTCATTCATGTAATATGGGGGAATGGAATCTCTCTCTCCACATACACTCACTTTTGTACAAACCCTTGAGATTTCTTTTCTTCAAGAGTGAAGCTACTGATCAACAAAATTGGAATATACGGCGAAGGAAGAAAGTCTTGGTGTGGTGTGTACACTCTCTTGAGTTCAAGTACGAACTTCTCTCCGTATGGAAGTGTTGAACGAGGAGATAGAAAGAACAATATGATGCAGATGTGCCCTATTATATTATACTTTGAGGTTAAATAAAGTTAACACATACTTGGGTGAATAAAAAGCGGGTTAATTCATCTCATTCCACTGTATGAAGAGTCCATTCGTTTCAACTACTAGCTCGTTTCTTTTGAGTCCTGAGGGTTCTTCACAGCATTGAAATCTGTGTCCTCTCTGTGATACTGGAGAAAGTGAGATGAGTCCCAACCATAGAATACTTCCTCATTCCTTACAATACATCCGGATTTAGTTATTTCACCCCAAGGATGGGTAATAATAAGCGTTCCATCTCATTCTTCAAGACATAATAAATCTTACGAGGAAAAGTAATTTACTGCCGAGTATAACTCTTGGAAAGAAGAATATTTTACGCACCAAGAGATGGTTAAACAAAGTTTATCTAAAGTTGGTGTGTATGTATACGAATGAGTCAAGTGTGTTTTCCACGGAGGAGTCTTATATCCCCAAGGTGGAGTGTTCAGAGTACTTACACCACCTCTATTTCTTTTATTCTTGTCCTCTCCATCATCTTGTACGAGGGTGAACTTTGGCTCTAATCCCAGGCAAGTCCCATGGGTCGACTGTGGATGGTCGGATAACCCCAAACGCTGGCTGAACTAATTCCGAATTTATCTTTTTTACTTTACTTCCTCCGAACCACCGCGATAAAACTAAGTGCTTATATACTGACTCCAGGAGGTATTGCCCACCCCACACAACACTCACATCATCAATATATAACAACGATGAACTCTCACACAACTCAGACTGCTGCTGTGATGATGATGCTTAATCCGTTTGTAATGAAAGAGATAAAATAAATAGATTTGATAAACGAAGTTTGACTTATTGCTTTCTCTTTCTATTATTATTGCCAAGTGGGTTTTGGCAACAGATCCGTGTGGTGTGTGTGTGTGGTGTCTGTGAGTTCAAGCTCATCCGTACATCAAATCTTTCGCACTTTCCTCCACCCCTGTCTGTCTTTCTCTCTTGCACTCACAACAGTAGGTTCACATGAGTTACGAGGAACTCAGCAAGAGAGATCAAACATCATAATAGTAAAATACAGTCGAAAGAATTTCCCTCAGCAAACGTTCATCCAACTTCTGACAACTTTATTTCAAAACTTTTGTTTCTCTGAGAGAAAAGGACTACACACAAAGACTCAAGACAGTGCATATAGTGGTTTTACTTTTCTATATTAACCCCACCTGTCCATTTTACTTCTTGTGAAATTTTATACTCCACTTTGTATTAGTCTTACAAGCACTTCACACGGTGAAAGTGGTGCATGTGGTGAACTGTAAGGATGAGAGGAACGAGCGACACGCCATCAGGAATTCACAGTGAACGCGTAAAAAGTTTGGACTGAAGATAAAGTAAAGATAAAAAGTTAGGATTATGATGATGAGTGCCCTATTAAACACAGGCAGAAGGAATGATGACGATGATTATGACGGTGGTTTCGAGTTTAAATTGAAAACTCTCAAGAAAACTTCAACTCTTAAGAAGATAAGGCGATCAGCAATCGACTTGGAGAGAGCCACACAGCCACACTCTTGGACCTAACCAACAGCTATTCGTATGTATATATACTTATGTTTGACTTCTTGGTCCGAATAATACACTTTCTCTCCAAATAGTTTGTCACCCTAAGCTCCACTTCAACTGCAGCTTTTATACAAACGTCTATCAGCTTTCAGTTAGAAGCAGAGATTAAGCAGAGAGAATCCGTCCAGTCTGAAGACTGCTCAGCCGAGGACTGACTCCAAGGGAATCGATTTCCCACTGGTTTTATACTCCTGCCATGCTTTCCCCTGACTCCCTTTCTTCGTCCAAACCAGCAGGAGAAAGCGTCCCTAAACATCTTTCGTTTAAATCCAAACCCACTTGGGGTACACGGGAAGCCGTTACCACCAGCCACGAGTACCACACAAAACTTTGATTCAAGAAAGACAAGGAATGCGTGTAAAATCAGGAAATATTTAACTCGGTTTCTCCACGAAGCCTAATCATATTAGCTATTACTTCTTTCTAATAAAATCTATCCTCGAGTGGAAATAAGACACCCTTATAGCTCTGGTGTCTGGAACTCGCATCATCTCACGTAGAAACGGAGATGTCAACTTGTCTCCGTGCTTGCTGAGCTATGTTCAAAAGCATGTTCGACTTTTAAACACATTGTGAGCATATTTTGGAATCTTGTTGACTGTCTCAAATACTCCAGATTTCGTCCTCCACCTTTCACTCACACACATGCACACTGGCTGAGCTGAAAAGGAAGCATGCATTATTATTTCCCACTTACCATTTTGGTATTTCATTGTGAGATTTCGTATATCTTTCAATCTATCTATTCTTCCTTCTTGGGATGTGCAGCTTTGTGTGCCTTTCTTTCGAGTGACTGAGTCTTTCTTGACTGCTCCCTGCCACGATCTCCACGTTGATACTTTTTATTACAAACCCAACGTACAAGAAGGAGAAGGAATTCCTACAGAATTGGAAAGTGAATGCAGAATCAAACATGTTTTCCATCCACGCAATCTTATTCTTTATTGAAGTTCCTTCCAACAATATGAACCTCCTTTCATATCATCCCCATTACCATTGGAACTCTAGGATTCCTTCCTCAAGTAGCGTGTAATTTTTCGTTATTGAATGAGCCACCTCTAAGAACACCAACACGAAATGAGAAAGCGAGTATCGAGTTACCTTTGAAATAAATTGCTTTAGGATTTATTACTCCACAACCTAGATTACGTAGGCATATACATTTATCTTATTATGTAGTGAGAACAACTTCCACCTTCCTCTTTCGGTTAAGTTGAAACAAGCACACTATTTGTATGCAGGAAGGGTTGTGTTTTAAAACTGTGTAAATCAGTCACTTTAGCGCGGAGAAGAACCTCCTTCACCGTTTTGGGGAGGCTCACGAGAAAGTGAAAGAAAGTTGGTCATGGTGGTTCCTTCCTTTTCTTGCCAAGTTCCACAGACTTATTTCTCCTTATTCTTTGCTACACACTGCACACCTCTAACACACAATATCATCTACCTTCCTAAAGTATACAACTTGCTACAAGATGTTTTCCGAAAAACTACTTTATATAAAGTATATATATAAACTTTGTATATACAGTTGTGCATGGAGCAACCCTGCAAGGACCCCCTTTTCTTACTCTCTGTACTTACGGTGAAAGCAATACACTCTTATTTACGACAGGAACAGAGAAAGAAACAGTTTACGTTTAAACTTTTTCAGTTTAGAAGACTTGGAAGGATAAAAGTGAGTGAACGGTGTCTTGACTCTCTTTGCTTTCAAGTGAGTATTCTGTAAGCATCAAGCCAATTTCCGAGACATGTGTTCGACATGAAATTAATTTTATACACATCTTCTCTGAAACGAGATTGTCGTGTAGGGACCATAAGAAGAAAGACAGCAACTCGAAGTATATAGAAGAAAGAGAGAGACAAGGATAAAATGTAATGTAGTGTGATAGTTTATGTCTGATGGGAGTGATGATGAGCCTTTTCAATTACCCAGGATACATTTACAACCCAAGAGTTCCCTATGTCCCTATGTGCGTTCCTCTCCCTCTTCAAAAAGAGCACGTACAGCACGGTCTTATATACATTTATAATGACAGATCTTATCTCCTTGATTGAAGAGACCGTGTTACTTCATCCCGAGCTCCTTCTACCTTCACAGATTTCTTCCTTTCCTTCTGTCTTTATCTCATCCTTCACCCAGTCTAATTTCTGAATCTCTGCTGTTACTTGTCTCAAGTCATGTATGCACATAATGGAGACAAGAGCATATATACTACATAATAAAAGCCATTTCTATCTCTAATATAACGATAAATATCATCGTCGCAATCCATGTTACGTACAAATTCTCCGTACAAGTTGAAATTGAAACCTTCAGGCTTTATTTTATGGTTAATGCTCGTCCGTGTGTGGATTAAAATTGCTGGCACATGTGAAATACTAATGTTATAGCTTTCTACGTTCAACTTCCTACACTCAATGTTTCTGAGGGTTGTTTCCTAGCCATATGTACATACTTGACATGTGAAACATGTTGCGGTGTATTTTTCCGTCGACTAGTTTCTCCGCTTCTATTATTATGTACCTTTACTCGCCTATAGTCCCACAGAAGCCTCACACTGGGCTCAGGGAAACCAGTTAGATGTAATGTATTGGTTTCTTAATTTTTGCAACTTCCGCATTTGTTGGGAATTTGGGAACAGAATGTTTCACACATTATCTCACAGCTGAACGGCGCTTCGTAAGTATAAAGGTGTAAGCGAATACAAGTATACGGAACCAGATGCAGCTACAGGAATTGGAGGTCTTTCATACGTAACTTTCTCCACACACACATCTCATCCCCGTGTATCGTGGTGTTTAAACAGATGCAGCAAATCACTGGATGAAAGTACAAAGTTTTGTAGGTCTCACACTCTTTCCAGACTCTCCAATCCAACTGCCATTGCCTCCACCACCACTACCACCTCTTCAATTCCCAAACCGTGTAGCTTTCTCATCAAGGAAAGCAAGAATGTGAAACTTTCCCCGTTCATCTTGTGTCCATAGTCAGAATGCAAAACTCATCATCATCCAATCCACCTACATTCACGATAAATGAGAGTATGTGAAGAAAACGCCGTGGCAGCCCAAGATACGACGGAAAACAAGTCTTTCTCACGGTTGAACTCATCACTTTAAATGAGGCGAACATGAAAACTCATCCTCATCATTGGATTTCATTTCTTTCCCTCTTTCTCCTCAATCCCTAGCGAGTCGTATGAATGTACTACTAGACAGGTCGAGTCTCCTAGCACATACACGGAAGTTGTAATAGTTTGTGTGTATGTGTGTTTGCTCTAGATTTTTAAACTAAGGAAATCTGAGGAAAAAGAAAACTTTTCCTTCAATACCTTGTGTTCACTATTTCAATACGAAAGCATACAAAAAGAAAAGATTTGCTTACGTAGCACCTTGAAAGTCTCACACGGTGTATGATTATACAACCCACCACCAGTTTCTTCCACTACCATAATGTGTGTGTCTCTCTCTCTTTCCACCAAACAAACTTTTACTTGTTGCATTCTTTTTTCGTGTTCACTCATGAGGGAAATGACGACGGAGTGAGATTCTTTCAAAAGTAATTCAACCATTTGTGATTTCTTTTTTCATTTTGAAGTTTTAAACTCTACACAATTTGAACAACATGCAACCAAACGATTTCATAAAGACGTGAGTCATTACTTTAGTATTATCGAGAGACTGGAGAGAAACTAAACTTCATGATGTAGTCTCTTCATGTTCAATTATTCAGGAGAAGATTGGAAAAGTAAAATTGAAGTGAACCTCTAGTGGGAAATTAGTATGATGGTTGAAAATAGGACGGCATGAAATGGTTGTTGTGTATGTGTGTGTGTGCTTTCATACTTCATACTCCGCACCATAAGTAGTACGGACTCCGTGTTATCTTTATGAGTTACTTTCTCCATTCCCCATACACCATTTACAACTTCCTCCACTCATTAATTTTCGCGTGATGCTTGGCACTACACAAGCTGTACAAACTGAATGTTTTTTGGTGCCACGAGGTGCATACTAAAACTCCAATTCATACTAACACATTCGCAGGGAGGATTGCTGTTAAGGGAGTAGAGAGGGAATTTAAGTAACGGAGATCATGGCAAATGGTTGGTGGACTGGGAAAAGCATAGCAAACTATTTTCTAATTTAACAGTAATTTACAAGAGTAAGGACAATCGAGTTCTCCACTTTACGCAGTCTACCTTCTACACATCCATCTTCCCTTAGTGCCAGCGAAGAATGAGATGAATTCATTTTACTGGCATTAGATTGTTGAATGTCTCTTGGCTGAGTGAATTCGCGATTCGTATTGGAGGGCTCGGCTGAGCTCAAGGAAGAAAGTCCTTAGTAAATATAAGGAGAAAGAAGAACTAGGGGAATTTTTTTAGAGCGAAGAAGTCTTTCTGGAAGTCTGGACAGCATGGTGTATTGGTCTTATTGGAATAAGTCAGATGGGTGGAGGTGGAGGTGGAGGCGAAATGGCAAGACGAGTACAAAGTAATCACACTCGGTTTCCGCTTTTAATACTCTCTCCTCTGTCGCTCATCTATTTCCCTGTAGAAGGGGAAGGCAACAACCACCACACTGCCATTGGTAAAGACTTTCTCCTCCAGACGAGGAAATAAAATTTTGATCCTTTTCTCTGTCACCAGCAATTTCCTTTTGGGACGAAGAATATGCGGGATGTAACTGTTTTCTACTCAAGAGGAAGAATAAAAGACACTTCATCTCACTGCGATTCTATTACTGAACGTATACCTGTGTAAGAAATGAGTTCAGCTTAGCAAGAGTAACAGACGAAGTGAGGAAGCATTCAAGCATGAGACACCAAGAAGACGAGACGCTTCTTCCACCAAATAAGAAGAGTTTGAAGAAGAAAGGCTCGTAGAGTAGCAGAGGGTTCGGTTTCCATCTAAGCATCTCAAATGTCCCGAATACGGATGTTTTCCAATTCCTGGGCTTTCCAGGAAGCGATGCAATACTAGTTATGTCTATTTCTACTCCACTTGCCTATATGTGTGTTGTTGTCCCTGGCACTTCTTAGAAGTATTGAAATAGCGCCGTCTTATTGACTGCGGAGAGACAGATAGATGCACCTTTCAAACAGCTTCCCATTCTTTTATTTATACTCATCCTAACCACAAGGACTTAAATAAGGTCACACCAAACACAAGCATTCAGTTCCATGTCAAACTCAGTTAGTAAAACTCCCCGCCTCTGCACTGTCAAGACAAGCAAGCAGCTGGGAAGAAAAATGGCAAAACAGTTTACAACAACGAGTCAAGCTAACAAAAGTCCGGGAGGGTAACTCTCTTGACGTCTGAGGAATTCTCGGTTCATGAAGCTGAACGCATAATAAGTAGTTAGAGAGAGTGAATACAAAAAGAAAGAATTCACTTGAACTTCTCAAAGGGAATCTAATTGTGAATAATTAAAGTCCAGGGTGGTTATAATTTGCGTACAATAGTGTAGTCTTGCTTTTATGTTTAGCTTCTTGATGCAATCTGTGCAGAAATAATTTAATACCAGAGAGAAGTGGAACAGATGAGGGAAAAGTATTCTATGCAAACGCACAGTCACCTTTCACATCGTTCTTTTAATACACAACAAGGCATGCACTACAAACAATGGAATTCTCAGAAGATTTCTCCCCTTTGCAAAAGCCATATGGGTTTTGGCGTGTTGCCTCAATATGCTTTCACCAAAATCCACACGTTGAATGTATAGTTTCTTTCAGGTCTAAATGTACAAAGCTTTTTCCCTCGTATTTGTGTATTCCCTTCTGCTCTCCTTTCGGTAAACGAAGGATTTAGCGTTAAATCCAAAGTTGGTGTGTGAGGCGTCTTGTTGTGTGTATTGAGGTGTTGTTTGGCTCAAAAATAAGGTATATACAGTTGTCTGATGACTATAAGTTTATTCCGTACAGATTGACTTTCCCCAATCTAAAGAGGTTTTGTAAAGGTGGTTTGACTTTACATAGAAATGAGAGAAACATCATCCCTTGAACTTTTGAATACATTACTCAGTCAACACTGAAAAGGATTGAGACTTTTCTTCTAGTCAGACTAGTTACAAACAGAGAGCTTAGGTTTTTCAAAGAAATCTTCTTGACAGCAGGCGCAGAGTCCTTCTACTAGTTAGTAGATGTGGTACATTGAACATTTTACCTACGCAAGTAAAGTCGTAGGATCATCTGAAATTGGTTTAGTTTTCTCTGTTACTCTTTCGGTTTCATTTTGGCTGATGTAGGTCTCAACCAAGTAAAGCAGACTCAAACAAACCCAAAAGATAAATCAGCCTTGTCAAACTTGTCTCTTTCATTCTTCATCCGGTCTGTTGAGACACACAAACTCTGTTGGGTTTCTCTATCGCCATTTATTTCAACCGTTTGACTGAAGATGCAAAGGATGGATCACTAAAATTAGTGATCTCATCATGCAGATTCATTAAATGATCACGAACTACTTGTCCCTGTTTCATGCTTAATGAACCAAACACCCCGAGCTCTTCCCTTCATCATGTGATCATGTGTAACTCAAGATAGATAGATGATGACACGACCAATATCGATGGAGTAACAAGACTCGTTTCCATCATCACTTAGGTATAATATTGTATGTATCATATGTATCACAAATGCTTCACAATATTTCACCAAAGGGAAAAGAAGGAGGTCTTTCTCTTCCTCCCCGAACTTACCCTTATTATATACTAAAAAGTATCACCAGATTTGTCTCACAAATCTCTCTTCCTCTATTTTCCAATGAAAGTTTGTCGCCAACGCTCTAGCAGGATGTACATGTACTGATGTAGTAAGGAAAGAGATTTGAAAGAGAAAAGCCGAAGTCCATGCATGAATAAGCAACGAGAGAAAACAGCGTCACATATCACACAAGCAGCTGGAAACGATGGACTCTCTGTGTGTATACCAATATAAAGTCCTACTGCTAAGGTCCTTAGTTGTAACACAAAGCAACAAGAAGTATCAGCAAAGAGAGACAGTTTGACGAAAGAAAAAGCACTTGGCTCTTTCAATTTCTTCACATCGTTTCGTCTATCCAACGAACCAAAAGTAGGAAGACGAGTTGCAACTGGAATGTGATGTGTGATATGTGATGAAACGACTCACTCACCTTTCCATCTTCCATGGATGAGATTGTTGCAATTTCCTTTTCGAAAACGTCCTTACATGAAAAGGGAGACACCCTGCTAAATTAATTTACCAATATGAAGGATATATATGTGTATATTTTACTGGTGCGAGTGTATGTGTCTTTTCTAAAGCTTTAGTGGTCTTGTTTTATTCAAAAGTTTACTTGTGACTTGGTAGTGGTACTTTAGAAACACTTTCTACTTCTCCATCCGCCTAACAAATGTTATCATCGAAGAGAGAGCGTCCTTTACTCATTTTAGATTAAGGAAAAGATATCTCCTAGAACAGTTGTATTTTCGAGGGAAAGTGAAAGACGAAGAAGTTACAGGAAAGTTGTCAAACACTCCGAGGCGTCCACTGGTCCATTTACTTGTTACTTGCGGATGAGTCTCTAGTCCTTTATTATTCGGTGTACAACTAAACTCCAAGTCAAATCATAACTTCCACTCGCCAGATAGCTGGAGACAGCACAGCTTCCCTCTAGGTACATGGAAATTGTATGCTAAATTAATTTTTGTTATTAAACAAGAGGTAAATTAATGTTGCACCCACAATTTCATTATAGAGTTGGTTGCCCTAATTGTTTCACTATTCCTATCTAAAACACAGTCATCTGTGTTACAATTCACTCACTACTTAAAACTCAACAACAGTCCTCACTGTTGACTGTATTTCTCAAAATCATAATGAAGAGCTCTGCAGGATTACGTCATACTTATATTTCCTCGAAATTAATCCAATTTACCTACACCGCTCATAGGTTTCATTTTCAAGTACATTTAAGCTTTGAAGATTCTCCAAATAGACAGAGTGAGAGGATCCCTCTTGTTCTGAAGCATGTAGTTTATTTGTTCTCCATTAATAAATGTATACATTCGGATGCATATAGGGCAAGAAGCACAAAGCTCTTTCGTCAATTACTTTTTGGTTGACTAATTAATACAACCACTCACCACCATACCTTACTTTCTTGGAGTTCTTTTAGTGCTTGATACTAATGGAGAAATAGATTGCTGAGAGACATTAAGT
>JAQGAB010000924.1:0-20538 GCA_034696565.1 Isotomurus graminis | reverse complement strand
CCCTCGCACTTCGCGCCCCCCTCTCACCTAAACAGCGCTACACGCCTTTATACTTCAACACCAAACAACTCCACAGTTAAGCCTTCTGCACTCTCCCTCCGATTAGTTTTAATTACATTCTCGTCACTCCTAATCAAATACAGCGTCGTTAGTTCACATGTTAAACTCCTTCCCACAAAATCACCCAGGGACCTCGCAACTTAACCAGTGTCCGCATGGTTAGAGGAAAGGTTTATCCTTGAGTTCCACGACTTAATGAAACACTCAACTGACTCAACGGATTTCCGGACCCTCAACAGCCCTTCCAGACTTCCTTTCAAATGCAATTTCGACTACTTAAAGCCGCAGAAGGAGCAGACACTTCATTTCGACTACAAACTGATTATCCCTCTTACCCTTTTACCCATTCCTTCATTTTATTGTGCGACCAACTTCTCTTCATGGAATAAAGTCACACTGACCTGCCTCACTGCTACTCGGCATTTGTCTCACATTCCCTTCCAACCACTCCACTCAGCTCAACGACCAAAAACAATCCTCAAGTTTGTAACAGCTAGGTTCTGCTGGGCTGAGTAAAGTCCTAGCGTCCTGGGGAATGATCACGCAGGAGGGTAGACTTCATCGCATTTAGTGACAAGTAAATAAACGCAGTTATTAGAAAGAGAGGTGACTAATAAAAGGAATTATTTATTGAGTTATAACTTGGGGTTTTCACGTTATAACCGGGCAAGTTGAGACCTTAGATTTATTACAACTTGGAAACAGAATGTCCCAACTCAAGAGCATTAGACTGAATACCTAATCTAGTAAGAATTAATCTTAACTTGAACCCGGAAGAGACGCTAGTCTAGTAATTAGAATATTAGATTAATATTAAATGAATGAAACTCATATCTAGGGAGTAATAACCTACAATGACCGAGTTAGACAATTATCTGAAGAGTAATACATTTATCTGAAGTCCCTTACAGCTATGTTATTCCTATATACTGCCTATGCCACGCTAGTGGCATTCTCCTGACTTCTCCTATTTCTCTGAAGTCCATATATGCTACTCTAGTGGCATTTATCTGATTTCCACCTATTTCTCTAAAGTCCATACACTCTACCTTGTAAGGGACTCTACCTACCTAATCCTTTGTAGAATGGTTGTGGCACTTCGTGAATTTTTGCTAAAGCCTCATCTGGTACTATTGATCCATCGTTCAGGAAATCTGTGAATATTCATAACAATTGATAACTCTGCAGATCTAAACATGTTTTAATTGGTTTACATAATTGTCTGTTCAGTCCAGTAAAATAAGTTGTAGAAAACGTGGACTCTGTAGTTCCGCCTTCAAATATTCCAGAGGCGTAAGGATTTCCGATTGATAAGGAATACGGTTTGGCACACGGAACTCCTGGTTTAATTATTACCGGGCAAGATGAGTCCTGCAATTTGTATTATACAGAATTAAGATTGTTATGGAATGGTTAGTTAAATATCTACTCACCTCAAAACATTTGGCCTTGAGCGCGCAGTTGTGCATATTTTCACATAACGCATTCTTGGTCCAGAAATTGCTGCTGTTGATTTTGCAATCAAATGAATTCCTTTCGCGAAAGTATTTAACGCTTTTGTTGTCCAGGTGCAGGTGGTCTACACAAAAGATACGTTTAAAAGATGATTTAGTAGCTTTTAAATCTGTAAGAAGCTTATCATGCAACGGAGGGGGAAAGAGAACCCACGTGTGTTGATTGAAAATTGAAACCATCAGCGCATTTTATTTCTAACTTGGACTTTAAATTCATTACACTAATGGTCTTACTGTGTAATGGTCCACCTTCAAATGACTTGAGTATATTTTGAGAGGAAATGGTGACTTGATGGTTCATGTTAATTTGAATAGTAACATTTAGTTTAACAGGACTTGCATATTGTAATTGAATAGGAACATTGAAGAATGAACTAATTGCGGTTGAGTTTGGTGTGACGTAGAACGATTTACCTGTGGAAAGGTTTATTATTTTCTGCTTATTGGATATTTGGGGGATTTTTGTCTTACCGAGAATCTTGTACTCAACGCATTGGCCACTTAAGCAGCATTTATAAATTTCTCCTTGAACCAAGTCGTTTAATAAGGTGAATCCTTTTCTGGTGTAAAGTACGTTGGGAATTACAACTTCTTTTGTATCAACAGTTTTTGATAGGATAGAAATGAGATTGGGTAGAGTTGTTCGGCATGGAATTATCCGTCGGTGAATTGGATCCGCTTGTGTATTTAAATTTGTAGCACGTTTACCGATTTTAGTGTGAAGCGTTTTCATAGAGTTCACTGGTCTAGCTTACTGTTTACATAAACGTATACACTGCTAGTTAGATTAATGCTGTCCGGAGTTCTGTCCAGTGACTAGCAAGACAAACGTCATGTGGCACTTGAAGTAAACGTGGCCTTAAGGGCTTTTCTGTAAAAGTGCTTTGTCCTCGTAATTCTAGGCTCCGTCCAGTATGAAGACTGCAAGTGTAAACTTAATTACATATTCCTTTTATTAATGTGTGCAATTTTTCTTGCGAATTCTCCATCCGTTATCCACTCCACAGGAATAAGAGCATCACAAATTATTTCTTGGTTTGTATTTTCCTCAAAAACTACGTAATCCTGCAATAATCGTCTGTCTTTTCCGACTCGCATGTAGATTTCAAATTTTGCATCAATTAATACAATCATTGGAAATAAATATATTATGGACAGCAAGGCTGCTTTTAATTGACAAGCCTTCTCCATTGATTAATGTCACTGGCATTAAATCAATTTTATAATCAGAAGACCAATTGACAATTGGGTATTAAATTAGAGATTCAGGATTACGACAAAAATGACATTTATTCAGTGGAAAGTTGGTCGGGTAACAGGAAATTTCCCAGACAGGCAATTCCTCAGCCACATTAAATGTTTAGTTAATAACTGGTCCAGATACATATTTACGAAGACGATGTTTATTTAATTTAGAGAGGCTTGGTGAAATACACAATTGATTTTTACCTTGAAAATTGCATTAAAATGTATTAGGAGACTTTTTTTCCTTAAATATCAAAGGAATATTAATAAAACCAGGAAGGTTAAGGACAGGAAACAATTTTAAACAAATAAGTTAACCTCAGACAGGCATGCCTTAGCTTCAAGTATGGATATCTACATCATCGTTTTAAAATAGTCTGGGTTATATTAATTTAGCATTACTGCCGATCAAAAACACGTGCAAGTCTGTGTCAATAGACGACAAAAATTCCAGCTTTAAAAACTCACAAATGGTTTGTTTTATTTAATATTTTATATAAATCGTTGAAGCCGATGCAATACATGCCATATTAATTAACGCTTACTAATTGAGTTTTACTCCAACAGGAGTGAGGGAATCAAAGGATGATGACATTTTGACCTAATCTCAAGCTTTTGGTTTTATGCCAAAACCATCTTCAGGAGAGAACACTTAACATTAAATAAAAACAACCGCGTACGTTAATGTTTAATAATTTCAAGTTTTCTCCCTGATACATTAATCACTTAGAGTTGTTTTTAAAGTTCAAAACAAGTCTTTACATTTGTTTGCTAATTTTTTTAAAAGTTACAATTTTGTTGAAATATAACTAACTACAATTGTATTGAAATGTGTGGATGGACTTGAAGGAGTTAAATTTACCATCTTTGGTCACTCCCTTTCCCTTATGGTCTTTTTCAATTGGACACTTGCATTACGGGAATTTTGTCAATTATAATCGTCTCCTATGGGTGCTGCAAAAATATTTATAATAAAAAATCATGCATATAGAAATATGTTTAAAAAAGAAACGAACCTGCATCTGGTTGACAAAGTCCATCGAAACACTCGTACCCCGCACAATAATTGTGATAGCAGGAGCCACAAGATTCCGTGAAGTTTATCAACGACGTAAAAACGATTAGAATTAGGCAGATGAATATTGAAAGATTTAAGTTTGCCATTTTGATAGCACCGATTTTCTGGTTTATAAAATATATGAATAAGAATTACACTTAAAATGATCTGAATGCTGTTATGAAAAGATTGAAGGTCAAGTTGAAGGTTGTGGAAGGTAAATCCTGAATACAATCAGCTCATCACCTTAGACGGTTACAGCAGGTCTGTAAGCACAGCTGTGAAGTACAGAGTGTTTGGATATCCAATGTATCTTCTAGATATCCTGAAGGTTTAAAATGGTTTAGAATTTTTGTGACGGAATTACCCGCAAAATATAAACCACAGTTAACTTTGGGGAATAACTCACACATTTATAATGAAACACAAATACCTAGTCATAAGTTAAAATAATTGCTAATTTATTTGAAATGCTTACATGTGACTTTTTCTTAGCTAACATTTATTAAGAGAAACTATTTCTTGTGTTGTAGTGCTGAATAAAAGCTCGAAACTCAATTACCTGTGAGCAATTGGTATAAGTTATTAATATAAAACAAGTAGCAACTTGCATGTCGAATTACATGTCCTACAAGACAATATTTTATACATAACTTATTGAAAATTATTCTAGATCACTCGGTATTCTACTCACGCTCAGCATGTAAAACAAGACTACCTTGAAGAGAACATACTGTCTTGAATTTAGTTAGCTATACCAATCACATACAAAAAAAATTGTGACCATTGATGAAGCTGCTTTGTCTTTGTGTAATAACTGGTTTCACGCATGCATATCTATTAAAAGGATTCATTCCACATTAACGCCATTATACTGCTTGCTTATTACCTTCCACGATGACTTAATTGCTTCTCCTAATATTTAATTGATTCTTGCTTTAATTAACTGGTTATTTTAAAACTATGCTTATTTCAACATATTAAAGAAACAAACTACAAAATGATCACTTGAATTCATTACATTTCAGTTATGTTTAGTCATGTCATTACATTAGGGACATTAATGTATTTGATAAGAAGGTAAGGGAAATTTTAATGAAATGCAGATATAAAGAATGTGTTTTAGAGGAATCAAGAATTGTTAACTCATTTAGTATGATGGAAATTAGTGTTTAAAACAACAGTAGCATAATTTTGCATTTATACATTGTACCAATAATTAGTTATTTTAATTTTAATTTATTCTACCTAGTGACCTAATTCTGAAAAGAATTGTTTACACAATTATGTATTATTGTCACTTAAATAATCACGCTATAACTAAGACTGACTACACGATACATGGTAATGGCTATGAATGAAGAAAAGTAATGGAATAACCAAACTTTTTGAATCAAAATTAAGATACTTATATAAAGTCAAAATATACTACTAAAGGGTGTGGCCTGAAAGTTCAACGACAATGGTGCTGCACTATTTTCATTTTTGAAATACTTACACTCCTCTGCTTGATCATGGATTTCTGTCTTCGTTGTCGCAACTAGACTCCTAATCACCGTGGGGACCACGTCGGGAATTTAGCATTGAGCGAGATTACGGCATTTTCACTTTACTTCTCCACTTCACCCACATACCACTCCCCCAATGTTTTAGTAACACGTTTCTCATGATGTTTTGAGAAATACAATTTAGAGAATTAGAAACATAAAATTAGGTAAATTAGATTCAAGTACAGATGTCATTAGTAATAAACGAATTCTTCGTCTAGCTTAATAATTAACTAATTATTTGCTAAGCGTTTGATACTAAGATAATTAGCACATTTTTGCTACACAAATAGACAACAGAGTTTTCAAAGAATTTCGTTTTATGAGGTATAATTTTACAACTAAATTCGCTTCGTAAAACTCTTTCCTCTTCATCTCGAATACTTCGCTGGCCCAACCGTTCCTTAACCTCTCCCAAAGGGTTTCTTACATTAATTTTAAACGCAACAAAACAGTAACAATAATAGTGTAATCTTTCAATAAGAGTAAGAGTTGTACACTTTTATAACAAACGATTATAATTTTTTTTGAAGAAAGAATAACATTCAGAGGCTGGGGTTTTAGAATTATAATTAACATCAAAATAGGATTTCCAATAGGTTTCCCAACTACCGAATTATTGTTACCAAACTTGGTGGTTTCAAGAGCTTTTTTAAGTGAATTTGGTAATTGACTTACTTCATATCCGCTATATTTTTCTGTGCATTAATTTATTCACGATTGATATGCAGACTCTATTCTTATTATTTATTAAATCAAGAAATCTCTCTAAGGTCTCTATATTCTATAATATTATCGTATAACGCATTTGTATCAGTGTGAACCAAGCAAAATATCACCTATTAATGCCTATTAATAATGTGTGTAGTTCAAATAGTTCTTCTCATATATGTGCAACGAATATACTAATAAATCTCATTCAAGAAACCGGATGTGGCGTTAACAGTGTTTTCTAGTGGTTTAATTTAATTTTAAATTTCTATTTTAATAGAATATGTTCTAATGTAATCTGTTAAAGGCGGATATATTACGATTTATAAATGTGTGACGCAGGCCAATCTATTTTAAAATGCTTCTTATGTTCATCCTATTCAATTACAGAAACGAACTCGTAAATCTTTCAAAGCCCACTTGAAAGCATCCTGTAGACTTGAAAGGCTGATTCTTTCACTTGCATTTGAATTCCATGTCTCCAAGACTTTTGCATATCTAGGCATGCGGATAAGTGAGTTAATTGAAGATAAGTTATTATGATCATCTCTTACATCTCTGTTGGACACATTTCTGGACGGGGTAGTCGGTAACCGGATGAAAGTAACTCAATAAATTCGAAATTCCAAGTCATTGACGGGTATGGAGTGTTTCCGTAGGTGAATATTTCCCAAATTGTAACCCCAACTGACCACACATCACTCGCGTATGAGAATCGGAAGCCTTGGAGGGACTCAAGGGCCACCCAACGCCACGGAAGAGGAGCCTAAGGCAAAGACCTCTTTGTTTACAAATATATAAAAGGAGGCAGCGTCAAGTTTCATACCGATTGACACTTTTTAACGTATTCCGTGTAGTTTGAAACCCGAGTGGAAAGGCCAAAGTCCGCTATTTTGGCACACAAATGGGAATCCAGCAACACATTTCTTGTTGCAATGTCACCGTGAATGATCTGCAAGATTAACGTGACACAAGATTCGTTTATCTGAACTTAATTAGTGGAAAAAACTAACTCTGTTTGAATCCAACTTACCTTTCGTTTTGCAAGATGCTCAACTCCCATGCAAACTTCTAAACTCCACTGGAATAATTGGCCCAGAATCTTATTGGTTTCATCGTTGTTTCCAACTCCGTTGATTCTAATGGAAGTAGAAATATTCAGAATTAGAAATTGAGTAGGAATCACCTTTCTTACGGATCTAACTGGTCATGTGGTCTTTGTGGATTTTGTAATGATCGAAGATACGAAAGAAGGTCACCGTTGGGACACAGCTCAACCACAACGTAAACCTCCACTGCAATTTAGAAGTAATTAGTTTAAAGACTTAATTAAATTCTTTCAGGTTAAGAACAAGATGTCCTTACTGTTCCTTAAGTTTCTTGTCACAGCTCCAATGAACTCAATTACGCATGGATGGTAGCCAACATGGATCATCACTTTGATTTCCACGAGTAAATTCTGTAACGCTTCTTTATCCGCTTCACTAGTGACTGTTTTAATTGCTACGGACTGTTTTGCATCCAGGGTGCCTCTGTAGACAATTCCAAATGCGCCTTTACCTAAAATGTCACCCTCAGCTGAAAGATACAAAGATTTAAGTAAGAACTGTTTAGATCTGAGAGGTTAACTGATTCATTTAAATGCTTACAAATTTTGAGAGCATCGTCTCTTATTTCGTACACGTTGTTGTATGGAAGTTGTCTCACAAAATCGGCTGCATCTTCATTCACATAATGTTTAGAGGGATCGATTAAGCCGCCTTTAAAGAATTCGGCAATTTCTTGTTCACTCAGCTTGCGCACTAGGTCCTTAATAATTAATGACGAATTAATGAGATCCGTAAGGCTAAGTACTTTTATGGTTATTTACATTCAATTGTCTTTGTCGTCTTTTGTACAGATATGTAACTAGTGCAATGGAACACATGACAATAAGGCAGGAAATGAGGATAGTCCACAATGGATTGAAATGAGTTAGTCGGTCAACATCTAAATTCAGATTAAGTAGAGTGTGTTTATTAATTACTATGGGATATTCAACGATTCATTTAACTTTCAAAACATGTCCTACGTTTTACTTTTACTTCCAGGAACTCTGTTGTGTTTCCTATTCCATTTTCTGCGTAACAAGAGTAACGACCTTCGATTGAGTTGTCAATCATTGTGAATGTTAAAATGGAACCGTTGGTTATCAAGTTATTCGTCGTTACATTTCTCTCTACGCTGGCTTCATTTGTGTCCTAAAGTCCAAAGAACTGAAATTAGGTTAAAATTGCTAACAGAGGTCCTTAAGGAAATTACTTTGGTCCAGGTGACATGAGGAAATGGTTCCCCAGACACATTGCATATAAATACTAATGGAACATTCTCATCTGTGTGTATTGTTTTGGACTTAATCCAGCCGTGGATTTGTGGAGCGGATGCTTCTACAATAAATTAGTTTAAAGTGTTTAGCGCTCAAGGCATCCCACAACATTTTCAAAGGACTTTTAATTTAAACGCTTCATTGCATACCAATAATTGTCAATTTCCTTGAAACCTGAAGGAACCCGAGGGAACTTATTCGTGGGACTGAACAAACAATCTCCGTCACATCTAAAGTTGGATCCATCTTAACAGAGACTGCGTGTACGTCCCTTAAATACATTTGTCTAACCGCATTCCTTTCTTCATTAGATCGCTGTAACTTCTCAGCTTCATCTGAAATCGTTTATTAAATATTATCACCTTTAAATAGTAAGTTATGTAGTTAAGATGTCAATTACAAATCTCTCTAGTTGTCCCATTTCTAAATTTATAACTGAAGAACGCTTCTCGGGCAAGATGGAACAGCGTGTGTGAACAGAACAGTAGCAACGGTTCAGATAATCCTTTGTAGAATGGTTGTGGCACTTCGTGGATTTTTGCTAAAGCCTCGATTGGTACTGTTGTCCCATCGTTCAGGAAATCTGTGAATATTCATAACAATTAATAACTCTGCAGATCTAAATATGTTTAATTGGTTTACATAATTGTCTGTCCAGTCCAGTGAAATAAGTTGTAGAAAACTTGGACTCTGTAGTTCCACATTCAAATATTCCAGTGGCGTAAGAATGTCCGATTGATAAGCAATACGGTTTGGCACAAGGAACTCCTGGTTTAATTATTACGGGGCAAGATGAGTCCTGCAATTTGTATTATACATAATTAACATAGTTATGCAAAGGTAAGTTCAATTGCTATTGACCCCAAAACATTTGGCCTTGAGTGCGCAGTTATTCATATTTTCACAAAACGCATTCTTTGCCCAGAAATTGGTGCTGTTGATTCTGCATTCAAATGAATTCCTTTCTCGAAAGTATTTAACGCTTTGGTTGCCAAGGAAGGCTGCACAGAAGAAACGTTTAACAGATGATTTAGTAGTTTTTAAATCTGTAAGAAGCTTACCATACAACGGAGGGGGAAAGAGAACCCACATGTGCTGATTGAAACCATCGGAACAGTTGATCTCTAACTTGGACTTTAAATTCATTACACTAATGGTTTTAATGTTTGTAGGTCCACCTTCAAATGACTTAGTAATGTTTTGAGAGGAAATGTTGACCCGATGGTCTATATTGTTTTGAATAGTAACGTTTAGGTTAACAGGACTTACACATTGCAACTGAACAGGAACGTTTACGAATGTACTGATTGTGGTTGAATTTGGTGTGACGTAGAAGGATTTACCTGTGGAAAGGTTTATTATTTTCTCTTTTTATTGGATATTTGGGGATTTGTGTCTCACCGAGAATCTTGTACTCCACACATTGACCACTTAAGCAGCATTTATAAATTTCTCCTGGAATCAAGTCGTTTAGTAAGGTGAATCCTTTGGTAGTGTAAGGTACATTGGGAAGGGCTACTTCTTTTCTATCAACAGTTTTTGATAGGATTGGAATGAGATTGGGTAGAGTTGTTCGGCATGGAATTATCCGTCGCTGAATTAGATCGGCTTGTTTGTTTAAATTTATGGTACGTTTACCACTTTCAGCAAAAAAGGAAGACCCTTTAAAAGATTAAGACGAATTTGTATAAGGCGTTTTAATACAGTCAACACTGATCAATCTCACCGTTAACATAAACGTAAACACTGGTAGTTTGATTAATCTTGTTCGGAGTTCTGTCCAGTGGCTGGCAAGACAAAAGCCCAGTGGCACTTGAAGTATAAATGGCCTTAAGAGCGTTTCTGTAAAAGTTCTTTGTCCTCGTAATTCTAGGCTCCGTCCAATATGAAGACTGCAAGTGTAAATTGAATTAAACATTCCTTTTATTAACAAATGCAATTCTGCTTACGAATTTTCCATCCGTTATCCATTCTACAGGGATATGAGCATCACAAATGATTTCTTGAGTTGTATTTTCCTCAAAAACCACGTAATCCTGCAGTAATCGTCTGTTCTCCCCGACTCGCATGTAGATTTCAAATTTTGTATCAATTAATACAATCAAAGCAAATAAATATACCAGGCACAGCATGGCTGCTCTAAAATGAAAATCCTTTTCCATTGAGTAATGTCACTGGCATTAAGTCAATTTTCAAATCAGAAGAGAAATGGACAAGTTAGTATTAATTTATAGTTTTAGGATTACAAGGAAAATGACATTTATTCAGTTGCAGGTTGCTCGGGTAACACAGGAAATTTCCCAGGCAGGCAATTCCCCAGCCACAATAAATTTCAAATAAATAACTTGTCCAGACATATACATTTACATTTACCAAGACGATGTTTATGTAATTTAGAGAAGCTTGGTTAAATACACAATTGATTTTTAGGTTGAAAATTACATTAATTGTAGCAGGAAGATGACGTTTTTTCTTTCGAGGGAAAATACAACAAAAACCATAAAGGTTAAGGATAGGAAACAACTTTAAACTAATAAGTCGACCTCAAGCGTGCGTCAGCTTCAAGTATGGATTTCTACATCGTCGTCTTGCAATGGCGTATATGGGTTTTATTAATTTAGCATTATTTTAACTGTTACTAAAAAACAAGTGCAAGCCCGTTTTAGTAGAAGACAAATATCCAGCTTTAAATAAACCACAAAGTTTGTTTTATTCAATATTTTCCTGCATACAAATTGTTGACGGCTTTACAATACAGTGGAAGCAACGCTTTATTAATTAAAACCCACCCGCATTAATCAAAATCAACCCTGTACGTTAATACTTAATAATTTTAAAATTTTTAACATATTCAGATACTTTAAGAGCTTCAAGAAGAGTTATTTTAGCCCAGTCAATTTGGGCTTATAGGATCAACTGTGTCGTCCGTCTGTCCGTTTTACAGTAGTTCTGACTTTGAGGTCTAATATCTCTTAAACCTTGTTATCAATTAGCCTGAAATTTGACACACGCTTAGGAAAAGCGATTGAGATTGTGTGTGCTCAATTTAGTGCCTTTAGCAGTTTTAACTCGCTCACATTAAGTGCTTAAGTAGCAGAGAAATTGTCATGGTTATAGACAGCAGGGGCCAAACGGGGCTTGACTCCTCTCCAAAACTTTCACAGTCGGTAGATATCATTATTTGGAGCAACTTTGGTCTTCGTATAAAGGGTCGAAATCGATGGAGCAGGGTGCTTAAATGAAGGTTGAATGTAATTATGTTACTATACACGATAACCAAAAGTCGAAATAGCCGTCCACATTAAGTGCTAGAGACACTTAATTTAGGAATAAAGGTTATCAGGCAAAATTGACTGGGCTATACGAGGCTGCTTGGAGTAGGTTTTACATTCTGCGTTGGATTCATAAGGATGCTACGCATGGACTACGTGGAGCATGAGACAGTCCTCCTCTGTCTCTCCTTCCTCAATGACCCGGGCGTCAATGAACTCTCCTCCAATCGATCCTTTCTAGAATTTTCTAGAACCTTCTTACTCCCACTGCGCATGTCCCACCTCCACCATCACCTCCGCCACCACCACGAGCACATCCTCACTCGCCCTCTTCACTTCTCCACAAAACACGTCTCTGCCTTTTATTATTATTCCCCTTTCGCGTCAACAACACGTCAACGTCATTCCCCACACGACATCAGCCATGGAAGGACCCCAGGTACGAAAAACTTGTAGATTAAATGGGATTAATATTTATGGAGGTGTGTGATGAACAGAATAGTGGAGGTGGGTGGGCGAAGATGATGGAGGAGTATGGTTTGACTGACGACTGCATTGAGAAGTTCACTGTGAAGGTCCCTATTGGGTTCGATGAGGAACGGGAGTGGGTGACCATCATCGGCGCCTTCGCAGCATATCGATGCCCCTACTTTCGACAACTATTCACCGACACACAAAAAACCCTCAATAAGTTGGGTTATGACCTCATCGGCAACTCAGCACGTGTCTTCAAAATCTTCTTAAATGTACGCCCCCAATTTATTACCTCTCTCTCTTATCTTTCATCCCTTAAACACACTCAATTCATGTACAGTTCCTATACACGGACGTACTCAGAGAGAAGGACAGCCTGTCCGTTCAAGAATTAAGACACCTGACTGACCTGGATTTCATGTTCCAACCCCACGGGAACCTCCGCCAGCTGTGTGAGGATGCGCTCAGAGAATCCATAAGCATCAAAACCGTGTTCCATATCTGCCAGACCGCATTTGGCTATGGATTTATGGACCTCCACAAAACCGCCTACACTTTTGCCATCCAGTAAGGTTTCTTCCACCGAAGATATCAATTTGTACTTATCCACCTTTGATTGTAGGAACTGCCGGGATGTCCTTGCGTCAGATGGACTCTATTATGCCGACGCCAGCACTCTATTCACATATTTCGCCAGTGACGACCTCGAGTGCAGAGAAGTCGACCTATTCAAGGCTCTCGTGAGGTATGCAACGCGTTATATATCCTTCCATTGGCTGGACATGGTTGCATTAATTGGTGTCGTGTTAGGTGGGGGCAAGACAAGGTGGATAACCAGAAGTTCATGCGAGACACCCTGAAGACACTAGTTGGACCTCATTTAGTGAACATCCGGTTCCCCCTGATGACCGCAGATGAGGTGGCTACTGTAGTTATCCCCACAGGGCTTCTCTCACGCGAACAGCTAATAAGTATCGTCGTGTTCTTCGCAAAGCCTACTCCTGAGGCAGGGGGGGATGGAATCCTTTCAACAAAACCACGCAAGGCAGGACCAGGCAATAATTAAATTAATAATTAAATACTCATCTACCTCACATTCAGTTGAACTATTAATAGATAACCATTGAAGCTTAACTTTGTAGCTACATTGTCCCTTAGATATTAGATTCAGATTATGACTTGAATATTTCAAGCTATAGCATAAATGTTACCTCTTACTTTTAATACAGTGTGACTTAATGGAGTGGATTATGCAGTGTCGGTCACTTTAATAAACAATGACTCTTATGAAGATGTATTAGTGTATGCATTTTTTTCATCACTCAAACCATTCATCACACTCGCAAATCCTTCAGGAGTACCAACCACCAACTATATGGATGAAGCGAATGGTGGGGATGACGTCTGGGGGAGACTAGAGATCGATGACCTGTAGGGAGAAGCATCACTGACCCCGAGAGGTCACTTAGGTAGGGATAAGGAGGCCTGGTGGTTTCTGATGGAATGTGGTGAGACTAAAGGGTGGGAGGGAGTGGGCAGGGAGAGGCGGCGGGAAAGATTCAACCGTCAACAGAGTTTCCTCCTCACTCAGTCAACACATAAACTTCCGCTTCCGTCTCTGCCCATGGCCCCCACGCCACTCTAGACGTCATCATGGGCTGTGCCTTAAGTACCGTCGGCGAGACCGACAAGGAGGCCGTCGAGCGATCCAAGAAAATCGACAAGGAACTCAAGACCGCTGCCTCCCAAGCATCCAAAGAAGTTAAGCTCCTGCTCCTCGGTACGTCACCTCACAATCATCCATTGCCGTCCACTATTTTATTCTCCACGTCAACTTCCAGGGGCGGGGGAGTCTGGGAAAAGCACCATTGTCAAGCAGATGAAGATTATCCACGAAACGGGGTACACGGGCGAGGAATGTGAGCAGTACAGACCTGTCGTCTACTCAAATACCATTCAGAGTCTCATGGCCATCATCCGCGCTATGGGACAACTCAGAATCGACTTCAAGGACCACTCCCGCACCGTAAGCCACACCCACAACCTCCTTCCTTCCCACACACCCTCACTCATCTCATTTATTTTTATTTGCAGGAAGACGCGAAGCTGTTCTTCACCCTGGCCTCCGGTTCAGAGGAAGGAGAGTTGTCGCTGGAATTAGCCTCCGTCATGAAGCGACTCTGGAGTGACGCTGGAGTCCAAAACTGCTTCTCCAGGTCACGCGAATACCAACTCAACGACTCCGCGGCGTACTACCTCAACGCCCTCGACAGAATTTCACAGCCCCGCTACGTTCCTACCCAGCAGGACGTCCTCCGCACCCGCGTCAAAACCACCGGCATCGTCGAAACTCAGTTCAAACACAAAAATCTCCACTTCAAGTACGTCTCCCTCCCTTCTCAGTCATTCCTATTCCCTTCACAAGTCTTTTCTCTCCACAGAATGTTTGACGTGGGAGGCCAAAGGTCAGAGCGGAAGAAGTGGATCCACTGCTTCGAAGGAGTCACTGCCATCGTCTTCTGCGTCGCTCTCTCAGGTAAAACTCAAGTCAACTTAATTATTGGAATCAGTGAATCAGCTGATTGGGTGTGTGTGGTTGTAGGCTACGATTTGGTGTTGGCGGAGGACGAGGAGATGAACAGAATGATCGAGTCCATGAAACTCTTTGACTCCATCTGCAACTCCAAGTGGTTCATGAAGACCTCCATAATCCTCTTCCTCAACAAAAACGACCTCTTCGAGGACAAAATCAAACGCTCCCCCCTCACCATCTGCTTCCCAGAGTACAAAGGTAAGTGTCCTCATACTCAAGTGACTAAACCAAGAGATATTAAGTGGTTATGCGTGTGTGTTAGGGCCAAACACGTTTGAGGATGCGCGGGGCTACATAAAGAACCAATTCGAAAGCCTAAACAAGCGGAAAGACCAGAAGGAGATTTACACTCACTTCACATGTGCCACAGACACCTCCAACATTTCATTCGTCTTCAACGCCGTCACCGACGTTATCATCAAGAAGAACCTCGACGACTGCGGACTCTACTGACATTCCAAAACGCTTCCAGTGCCTCCAACTCTAAGGTTGTTGTATTTTTACATTTTTAACAAACTCTCTCTCGAGCTTCCTCTCTCTCTCTCTCTCTCGAACGATCGTCTCCAATGCAACTTCAAAGACTGTCCGACGCACAACTCTCTCAATAAACACTCACCACTATTTATAGCAAAAATATTCATTTATTACTTAAACGATAATCACAGCTGAGCACCTTAACATTTACTCCGGGACTCTCTTAATACGTGTGAGCTTAATACGGGCGTTGCAAAAATCTCTCGTGAGGAGGAGGTGACTAGAAGTACCGAGTGAGTCGGACAATCACAACAATGGAACCTTCCTTCTACGAACATGTCGTGTACGTTGTTATCATGTTCCCCACCTTCTGCGTCACCGTCCGGCACCGACTCCCACTCCCCGACGATCCCCCCTCGTACCCTCCGAACTTACGGTAGTCCGCCGCTCCCCTCCCTTCATCCCCTCCCCCGTGATGATGATGACCACCACCACCAAAGTGCGTACCAAAGAACGAATCTCCTCCGCCAAACGCGTGACCTTCGAACCCTCCAAACGCTCCCCCTTCGTCCTGCAGCAACCACAAACACACTTGTCATCAGCCATCTCACATCACCCCATCATTTAGCATCTTCTCTTTACCTCGTTGAAGAAGTCGTCGAACGTGAAGAAGCCTCCTCCCCCTCTGCGCTGCTTCTGGTGATGAGCGTGACCATCCCCACCCTCCCGATGTCGACCTCCACCCCCAAAACCAAAGTGGAACCCGTCTCCAAAGTCCTTAAACATGTCGTCAAAGTTGAAGGGAAATGGGGATCCTCCCCCTCCTCCTGCCCCCCCAGAGAACGCGTCGTGGCCGAACTGGTCGTACTTCCTTCGCTTCTCCTCGTCTGACAGCACTTCGTACGCTGCAACAACAGACACACCCCCTCAATTTATCACCCACACAAACCACTAATCCGCGCGACGTACCTTCGGCGATCTCCTTGAACTTGTCCTCGGCCCCTGCGGCCTGATTCTTGTCGGGGTGGTACTTTATCGCCAGCTTCCTGAACGCCTTCTTTATGTCCCTGTCCGACGCTGACCTTCTCACCCCCAGCACCTCGTAAAAGTCCTTCTTCAGTCCCTCAACCACAACGAGCAAGAGGACGCTCACCACTCCCACCAGCACACTCCCCACTACCTTCAGCTCCATGCTCCGAGTATTTTGACCTCTGACCTCTGCTTCCGAATGTGAGAAGTGGTGGTGAGGAAGGGAGGAATGTGAATGTGAGTGTTGTGAGTGGGAAGTACGCTCCTCTCTCTTCGTCTAGTCCACTCGGACCAATCCGCTCCCTCCCCTCCGCTCCTCTCCGTACGAGGACTCTCCCCATTGGCCAGATGGCCCAGGAGGCGGAGACTCTAAATTCAAATCCTTCCCGCCACCCTCATCAACACTCATCCTCATTCATGAGAACTCTCGTACACACTCGTCCAACTCAAGTCCAGCTACTCCTTATCTCTTTATTGACCTTTAGAGAGGATAAATGCTCAGAGGTCAGCCACACGGCACACCCACACCACCCCCATACGACCCTTAATTCACGGCCTTCATCGACATCCCAAAAGCCCCTTAGCTTAATGCAGCCCTTTGATGACCCTCCAGACGAAAGATTGGAGGGAAGCCGAACGTATGAGAGAAGCTTGTGCACACTCCTCCCCCTCGAAGACTCTCCAGGACCCCACCGAGTCTCTTCCACCGTCAGATGGAGCGGGCGGTCCACCTAGCTTCCCTGCACATCTCCTACCTCTCCACCAGCTTTCTCGACTTTCTCCACTCCACTTGGGGCAACTCGAGACGCGTCTCACTCCACCCAACTCACAACTTCCGTCTCACTCTGCCTCGCCTACCTCGTCCACTCCCACTTGAAGAGTTTAAGTGCGTCGGGAGCGGATGGGACTTTGAGAACGAAGCAAGTCGCCCGTGAAATCTCTCTCAACTACAAACACAAAAGATCAAGTGGCGAGGAAACATAAAAGTCCCCGGGGCTTCTTCACTCAACCTTCCTTCTCCAGTGGGAGTGCCTCCCTCCACCCTCCGTACTCCTCCACAACCGGACACACCCAAGAAACGAATCAAGTGTAGCGATGCGCGGTATAGGCGCCCCCGCGGAGAAGGAAATTGGAGCAAGTGTCCTCCGCAGAAAACTCTTCCCCTCCACTTGATCACGTTCCCCGGAGACAAAAGAACCGTAATTGCACAAACTTCCACAAACAACCCTCTTTATTCCAACCCCCCCCATCCCCCCACTCCCCCCTCACTCACTCAAATGGAGGAGAAAGTTGCATTAAAAAGGCATAAAATTGTCATTCGAGTCTCACGTATCTCCTCCGCCGTATCGCTTTCCCCTCGAGATCCAACTTTCTCCACACTCCTCACGTCATTTGACTCACAAATTCAAGACGTTCCTTCCCCCCCCTCACTCCCCTCTCTCCCCTCCCCCCCTGTCTCCGAAATGACTGACAGGTGTTTGGCCAGTCTAATGAGTAATCACCACAAACAACACTTCCGTCCGTCGTCCCCTAATCGCTTCCTAATTACATTCCTCCTCATCATCCTCCACCTGTCGTCTCCTTTCCCCTCCCCCCTTCCTTTCATCTCCTCCTCCCCCCTCCCAGGTAAGTAGATTAAACCGGAGAAGAGAAAAGTGATAAGGAGTTAATGAAGAAGATGAAGAGCCTTGCACACACACCTGTCCCGTGATAAGCACACCTTAAGCCGATTACTCTCATCAATTATTCCTTCACTCGGTCAAGTTCTCTTCAAACACTCCCCCCACTTCCCATCCCCCCACACACTCCCCCCCCAGCACACTCATTAATCTCCTTAATGATCCTCCGTCGTCGTCGCCTCCCATTGTCTCCCTCTCCTTAATTAGTTTCGTTACTAATCAAAAACTTGTTTGGTTTCGATCCGGAGGATGCGTGGGGGGGAAGAAGGGGGTGGGGGGGGGTAATGAGTCGTCTGTCGCATTTCAAAAAGATTTTTCACAAAGGACAAAACTCATTTCACCGCAAAGCGAGTTTTTCTCGTCTCAACTCGCCCGACAACAAATCTTCCAAATGAACTTCCGCCACGACACGAATACCCAATTGACCCCTCCCCCCACACACACACTCCCCACCCCCTCCACTACTCACTCTTCTCCCGTTGCACAGAAACAGAATATCGAACGTGTCTCCCGTTGCCCCGCCTCACACGGCCACGCCGTTATTGTTGTCCCACCTCCCCCCGTCTTCTTCCCCCCTCCCCCACACACGGGGAAAACACCCCCCGCGACTAGACACGTCACTCGGAGGCGGAGGAGCTGTTCGTTTAACGTAGCGACACATGAAGAGAGAAAGGAGGACGACGTAGACGGCGAGAACAACGGCGACGTAGACTCCAGCGTTGGCAGTGCTGTCGTTGTGGATGGCGAGGAGCTTGTTGAGCTGGTCGGTGGGGATGATGGCGCGGAGGTGGTGGGAGGTCATAGTTCAACTGATGTTCAAGTCTCTGCAGAGGCTGGAGAGAGTGAGGAGAGAGTCTGGATAATTCAAGAGTGTCTTTTCCACCTGAACAAACTCGGGAGATTGTTTTCTCTGGGAGGAAATCTCATTAGCGTAATGAACTAAGTGGACTCCACTGGCCGCCCACCTTCCAGTCGGGACAGCCCCACCTCCTCCCCCGACCCACCGCCCCCCCTCCGCCACCACCAACACCCGCTGCCCCCAACCACCACCGCCCCCGGCCTCCGCTTCACGTAGCGACACAAGAGCAGCGACAGGAGGACCACGTACACTGCCAGCACGATCGCGACGTAGATCCCCGCGTTGGCCGTGCTCTCCCTGTGCATCGCAAGCAACTTGGCCAGCTGGTCGTTCGGGAGGACCTGCCGCGCCCCCACGCCCCCCACCAACCCGCCACCCCCACCCGACTCACCCGAGGAGTTGCTGCTGGCCATGGAGAGACTCCCTCCCTCCAGAACTCTCTGAGTGAATCTGAGTCGGGAAGTGGAGACTCGGGACTCTTTAACCTCATCCGCTCCTACTTAACTCACTCCACACACTCCAGTCGAATGCTTAAGACTCACTCAGCCCTTCCAGCACACACGGCGACGCTTCCAACGAGAGGCTTACGTCTAATCCCCCGCATCTCTCCCCCCCACTCCCCCCTCCTTGTTTACCAACACTGTTTACCAAGGTTAATGAGCGATCACGCTTCGCCCACACCCCCTTAACCCAATTAGCCCTCCTCCCTCCCTCCCTCCTTCACATTAGGCTCCCTTCCTTTCATTAAGTTCACTCAACCGAAACAATCCCATCATTTCCCACACGACAACCCACCACTCACCTACACACACTCACCAAACAACGGAGAAACAACCTGGAGAAAGCGAGCGTGGGAAATCGGAGGAAACTGAGACCTCATCTCCCTAATCTCCTCGCAAACACACGGCCCGTCCCCCTTAACCTCCTTTCTCTCCTCCCCCCCAAAGATAAACCACCTATCTCTCCCGATAAGCCACATCTCTCTTTGATTGATGAGCTCCACGTCCTCAACATCCCCACTTCACCTTCAACCGCCATGGCACACACTCCCCTCCTACTCCTCCTCCTCCTCCCCCTCGCCCTCGCCGCCCTCCCCCCCAAAATATCCCCCACACTCCGCCACTCCCTCCTCGCCAACCCCACCGCCAACATCCTCGTCACCCTCAAGACCCCACCCCTCCCCTCTCTCAGCCTCCAAGCCCTCCCCACCCTCCCCGCCCGCGCCTCCCTCCTCCGCTCCTCCCTCATCAACCACGCCCAAGCCTCCCAAGCCAACCTCCTCCAATTCCTCAAGGACAAGTCGCTCCGTCGCGTTCAGAGCTTCTGGATAAGCAACCAAGTGTACGTGAGGGGGGCGGGGGTGGAACTGGTGGAGGAGCTGGCAAGCCGCGAGGACGTGGAGGTCGTCGACAAGGAACCCACCTGGCACCTCAACAACCTCCTCTCCCAGCGACGTCAACACGGCGACGGAATTCGACCGCGGAGACCCGGCGTCCTGGCCGACTGGGGCATCGAGAGAATGCGAGTCCCCGAAGTCTGGGCTCGCGGCTTCAACGGTACGGGCCTTATCATCGCCAACATCGACACTGGAGTCAGAGGCACTCACGAACTTCTGAAGGACAAGTGGCTGGGGCCCTCGGGGGGGTGGTTTGACCCTGA
>JAQGAB010000923.1:0-20551 GCA_034696565.1 Isotomurus graminis | reverse complement strand
ATCACCACACTCACTATCATTATTCCTCGCTTTAAAATATTTAAATCACAACATAAATGCCCACACGGGCTTAACAAAACAACACAATGAATTTCTTGATCATTCACACAAACACTAATAATATCATTAACTTTGTTACCGCAATCTATATGTATACGAAGTAGCATTAAGTTAAGCATCACGCATACACCGAATTTCGGGCACTGACTGGAGGAAGACGTCATCCGCTCAGTCACCTCACCCTACCATCAGTCTCGGACTTTTATGTCAAAGGTTAAAACTCATGCAGAGAATTGACACTGAGCTATTGTACCACACAGTTCGTGTGCGGATGTTTTTGTACTTTTCAAAAGAATTAAATAATGACTGAGGTCACGTAGAGTTCGTTGGCGCAAAGATTTGCAAATGATACAATTTGACACAAACTGGATGATGAAACACATTAAGTGTTGCAACAAGAACCAGAAACGACGAGGAATTAGTGTTGCTACATTAATAAACATGTGTTTGGTTCTTGCAGGGACCATGAAGGGGCTGGAGGATACGTGAAGCACATTTAAAGTTCGCGCGCGCGTGGAGATGGCTTCGCAAAAGCCGGTGGAGTGGGTGTCGTCGCTTATCATGCGGTTTGAGGAGCAGGTAAGACCCCTGCAAAGGGTGGATTTATGTGTGTGCTTGAAATGTTAAGCCTGTCAGTGGTGTGTTTGGTGGAGGATGAGCGACTTTTAACAATCCCTTCTTCACTGATGAGTTAACTTTCCAGCTGCCGTGTAGGACGGGGCCACAAACTACCCATGCGAGGTACAATTTGGAGCAGAACAAAGACTGTCTCATTTATATCTCGCACTATCGCTTCTCACTCGTGATATCAGGCCTCACCAAAATCCTCCAGAAAGTTAATGAAGCGGTGAGTTATCCTACATGACAAATTTTATATTAAGCTTTTGAGGATTTCTAAATGTTAGGTGTTGTTCTTACTCTTCCTCAGTTTGTCACCGTTTTATCTTCTCAGCGACCACATGGACCTGAACTAGATAAGAACTATTATGATTCGCTGTTGCTTGTGTTGGATACACTTGAAAAGTGCTTGAGTGGCCAACCTAAGGATACTTGTCGTTACGATGAGGCTATGAATGTTAAGTTGCTTCTGAGAGAAGTTTGTCAGTTTATAGGTAACTATTTTTCATCCCTTAGAAACCAGCAAGAGATTTATGTATATTACATTTAAGAAATACTGTTCTTCTAGATTTACCGGCGGAGAATGCTTCAGTCATTTGTCTTAGAAACATAGCGTCTAGAGTACTTTTTGCCCTGTCTATTAACAACTTCAATGCCGTTTTCAATCGAGTCTCAGCTCGACTTCAAGAACTTAGCACGACGAATGAAGAGAATCCTGATTATGCGGATATTGAATTGATTCAACATATCAGTTTGGATCTACAGAGACTAAACAAACTTCTTAATGGTATGTATTGGTGTTGTACGTTACAGTGGTTGGAGAAGAATGTTTGATAATGTTGTGAGAATGTTTATACAGAAATGGCTGCTAAGTTTAAGTCTCTCAAGAAAGGAGCCCATGTAGTTCTAATGAATTCTCTGGAAAAAGCAATTTGGAACTGGATGGATACATACCCTCATGAATTTGCAGAGTTACAAGTATGATGACCACTGTTCTGTTTAACTTCAAAGCGGCTTTGATGATGAATTCTTGTTTTTGTTTTTTTAGAAAAAACCCTGTGAAGATCTCGCTAAATGTTGTGAATCACTTTTCGAACTATTGGATAGCTTTGCAGAAAATAATAAGCGTCGAGCTGCAGTTTGGCCGCTACAGATTATGCTTCTAGTTTTATCCCCTGTAATTATTTGAGATTTTTATCTGTAATACATTGAAGATTCTAAGATTGAAAATTAATGTAATTTTTGAATCATAGAAAATATTAGAAGAAATAGTAAATGCGGATGCCGGAGCTCCTTGTTCTCCCCGTCATTGCAAGAAAAAACAGTTTATAGATAGTTTGAAGAAAGCTTTGCTTCCGCATAGTTCGTCAAGACAACTTACTGAGGCTGCTGCAGTCACCTGCGTTAAATTGTGCAAAGTAAGGGGTAGAAGATAACAATTATATGCACGTGTTGGTTTTTGTCAATTATAAACGTTTGAATTTTTTCGCAGGTTTCTACGTACATCAACATATTAGATAGAAATAATGTGATATTCCTTCTGGTTCAAAGCGTTTTCAGTGATCTCAAAGTAAGTCTCGCTCGTATTCTGAATTTGTGTTACAGTCCTAAGTTGTAATTAATGCCTTCTTGATTTTTTACTTTCAGTTACTTCTCTTCAATCTCTCAAAGCCGTTTTCTAGAGGACAAAGCTATGCATCTCTTGATGTGGAGTTAATGATAGACTGTTTTGTATCCTGCTTCAGAATTAATCCACATAATAATGAACCCTTAAAGGTGTGTCTAAATCCTACATCTCCATCCGTGTACCACTTCGTTCTAGTCAGCTCACTGCACAAGTAAGTGTGTATCAACAGAAGATGCAGTAGCCAGTAATGGACGTCATTGATTGAAAATATTGCTACTATCTTTAGAATCATTACTCAACACCGACTGCCCTGGTGGCCGCTGATTGAGATTGTGTACAACAAATCTTCTGAACTTCGAGCGATGTTCACTGAAACTCTGAATAAAGTTACCCAAGGATGCATTACGCACACTCCTTTAAAAATGATGCAGGTAAGGGTTCTCAAAAATATTCTATTGTTTTTTATTTGCATACGACAGTGCGTACTCTGAAAGTGTGGTTTCTTATGATACATTGCTTGTCTAACTGGGCAGTTGTGTCAGGTAACCTGAACTGTGAAAGCTTTGTTATACAACTTTTTAAGTAAATCAGTGGATTGACTAACTTTGGTGCATATGACTTTATGTAGAGTTTAACATTAAAAGAAAAAGTGACCACCCTGAAATTCAAAGAAAAGTCCTCAGAAGAACCTGCTGGGTATAAAAATCTCCTGTTTTGGATGGTTCGACTTATTCATGCAGATCCAATGTTGATGCTAAATGTAAGGTCGATTAAATCCTTCTCTAAGAAGCCATAAATTAACTTCAATTACTTCCATCAGAACCAAGGCAAAGCAGGACATGAAATTCAGAGTTCTACACTAGAACTGATCAATGGACTTGTCTCGCTAGTTCACCAAACTTCAATGACTGATGTTGCCCAAGAAGCTATGGAAGCCCTGTTAGTTTTACATAGACCTGAGAAAATTGAAATGTGGAACCCGGAAGCCCCTATTAATACATTTTGGGACGTGTCGTCACAAGTAAGATGAAGGATTCCTATTAATATATTTGTATTTATGAATTCGTTCACTGACTAATGCTTTGTTTCCTTAGGTCCTGTTTTCCATATCGCAAAAATTGATCCAGCACTTAATAGTAAATTATACTGACATCTTAAAATGGCTCAGGGAAATCCTGATGTGTCGAAACGCTTTTCTCTCTCGCCACAAAGACTATGCAAACGTTGGTAGTCACATCGCTATTTGTCGCCAGGCCCATATTAAGCTGGAGGTAAGGATTTGCTGAATTTTTTTATGCTTGAAATGTCCTAAGAAACTTTTTGTACTTAACTAGGTCGTATTCTTCATGTACTTATGGAGTATGGATATTGAGGCTGTTCCTATTGCTATGTCGTGTTTTTCGTTACTCTGTGAAGAGGCTGATATTCGCTGTGGATCCGACGAATTGACTGTTACCTGCTTATTGCCAAACTACCATGTTTATCAAGAATTAGCCAATGCATCTTCTGTTATGACAACCGGTAAGAAACGCTCCCACTCGAACAACTTTTAGCCCTTCAATGCTAAGCTTGACTCACCTTGCCTTTCCTCATGCAGTCAGTATAGATAAGAAAATATGCATTCACTTTATTACAAAGCTAACCAGGATTCTAGGGTTTACTGTCGCGAGCACCACCAAGGTAAAGCTATTTATTCTGGAAGACAGCAGGATACGTATTTTCCAGTTGTTACACTTCCGTGGGTTAGCCGTTATTGCTCTTCACACCGTACATGCTTTCTTAAATTGTTCCAGGACGTGCTGCTTTACAGAAACGGATAATGGTCTTGCTAAGAAAAATAGAACACTGCACTACAGGAGTGTTACAGGTACACAATAGTTTGTGGCACAGTTAATCTCGTAAAGTGCAATTGAAGATAATATTCATTATTCTTTATCAGGCGTGGGAAGAAAGTTTTATGAATTGGGAGGCATCGATGAAATCCCTCTTACTTTATCCAAAAGGCAAGACAAGTGGCCCAGAAGAAGGAAATCAGGGTATTAGTGAGTTTCATCATCGAGGGAAGAGACGAGCATCCCATCATTCATCTGACCATGATCTAGATGTAAGTTTAAATGGCTGCAGACTCCGTCTAAAGAAACAACTTTCAAATGACGTACACGAGTAATCGTATACTTAACTTTTCTTAGGATCAAATCAATGAGTGGGCTAATATGACGGGATTTCTTTGTGCTCTGGGAGGGGTGTGTCTGCAAAGAAAAAGTCCAGCAAGAATGCCTATGTCCTCAGCATCTAGTCTTTCTTTGGATTCCCGAAAGTCGAGTGTTTTAACCTCTCAAGATATGCAATATTGCCCTGTGACACAGTACGTGCTAAAACATTTTATGAGTTTTCGTAAGTTAGGTTTAATTTTAATATCAACTTTAGATTTGTGAGTCAACTTTTACGACTGTTGGTTTGTGCCAATGAAAAATTTGGAGCCCAGATTCAGAAGCATGTTAAAGAGCTTGTTGGACACGAAATGGCCCCAGCTTTATATCCAATTTTATTTGACCAAATTAAAGCAATTGTGGAAAAGTTCTTCGATCAACATGGACAAGTAATTTCTCAAATATCAATCTTTAGCATGTCCGTAATTTACCAGCAATTGTTTTTGAACAGGTTATCGTGACTGAAATTAACACCATGTTCATTGAACACATCATATTCATTATGAAAAACGTCCTAGATAATAAAATGGATCAGCCTGCGGAGCATTTAGGTGCAACCAGTATTGAAGGAATGATGCTTGCTATCGTCAGGTGGTCACACAAACACTGATTGGTAATTTAACACAGGTGCATTTGTCCTAATCCGATTTGTTGTCTGCAGATACGTTCGTCACATCGATATGACAGTCCACGCATTGCATATACGGACAAAACTTTGTCAACTCGTTGAGGCTATGATGACCCGAAGAGACGACTTGGCATTCAGACAAGAGATGAAGTTCAGAAACAAGCTAGTTGAGTATCTCACAGACTGGGTAATGGGTACTTCTCATCAGATAGCCCCACCCACTCAGGGAGATGTAACTTTGATCACTAGGGACTTAGATCAGGTACTTATAAGAAATGAAGCAGTGAAGCACATTATACAAGTCGGAAAAGAAAGTGTATGTACTTTTAATCTTAAATTTAATTATAAGGCATGCATGGAGGCTGTGGCTGCTTTGCTTCGAGGTTTACCTTTACAGCCAGAAGAATCTGACCGTGGTGATCTTATGGAAGCGAAGTCTCAGTTGTTCCTGAAGTAAGTATAATTCATTAGCGAACAGTTCATTCATTTAACTATTATGTTTAACATTGCGTTTGAATTTCAGGTACTTCACTCTGTTCAAAAACTTGCTTAACGAATGCACTGAGGCACAAGAACTGGAACAAAAAGGCCCTAAACTTGCACATGCTAATAAACTAACAGCATTAAGAAACGCCACAATTCAAGCGATGTCAAATTTGCTTAGTGCAAATATCGATTCTGGACTGATGCACTCAATATCTCTTGGTTATCATCCAGATTTACAAACGAGAGCAGCTTTTATGGAAGTAAGTTTTGGTATTGATTAAAGTACACGGCAATAGGTTGGAACCATTTAGTTACGGAAAGTTTTGTTTTATTAGGTTTTGACCAAGATCTTACAACAGGGAACTGAATTTGACACATTAGCAGAAACCGTATTAGCGGATAGGTTTGAGCAACTTGTACAATTGGTGACCATGATTGGAGATAAAGGAGAGCTTCCCATAGCAATGGCATTAGCCAACGTTGTTACTTTCAGTCAAATGGTAAGTTCCCAAGGCATCTCTGTATGCTGAAACATAGTTTTATTAATGGAAACTTATTCCTGAAATAGGATGAGTTAGCAAGAGTTCTTGTCACCCTTTTCGACGCAAAGCACTTATTATCGCCGCTGTTATGGAACATGTTTTACCGAGAAGTTGAAGCATCAGATTGCATGCAAACTCTATTTCGAGGAAACTCCCTGGCCTCTAAAATTATGTCTTTCTGCTTCAAAATATATGGAGCTTCGTACCTGCAAAATTTACTTGAACCACTTATCCGACCTTTGTTGACCGAAACAATGCTTTCATTTGAAGTGGATCCCGCAAGACTAGACCCTAATGATGACATTGAAGAACATCGACAAAACTTGATATCTTTGACTCAAAAGGTATTCGATGTGATAGTTTCATCTGATGATAAGTAAGTCTCCTGGTAGCACATTAAGCATATTGACCATGTAGGTAACTCAGCTGAAATATTTATCGACAATCCTGTATTGTTTTCTACAGATTTACCCCTCAGCTGAGAAGCATGTGTCACTGCTTGCACCAAGTCCTGAGTAAACGGTTTCCTCAATTCCCTCAAAATAATTTGGGAGCGGTTGGAACTGTATTATTTTTAAGATTCATCAATCCAGCAATCGTCAGCCCTTGTGAGAGTGGAATCGTTGATAGGCAACCACCACAAAAAATCAAACGAGGCTTAATGCTTGTCTCAAAAATATTGCAAAATATTGCAAATCATGTTGAGTTTTCAAAAGAGCAGCATATGTTACCGTTCAATGACTTTGTTCGGATTAATTTCGAAACAGGCAGACGATTTTTTGTTGAAATAGCCTCGGACTGTGAATCTGTGGAGCAAAGTAAGTCAATACTTAAAACTAACTGCTATAGTATATGCGGCTTGCTGTTGCTTTTATAAATTATTATTATCTTTGGTATTGAATGATTGATAAAAATTTGCTAGGCGGACCACACTGTCTATCTTTTGTGAGCGATGCAAATGTCCTCGCACTTCACCGACTGCTTTGGACGCATCAAGAAAAAATTGGTGACTACTTGTCATCGTCAAGAGATCACAAAGCTGTAGGGAGGAGACCTTTTGATAAAATGGCAACACTTTTAGCCTACTTAGGCCCTCCTGAGCACAAACCAGTGGACTCCCAGTAAGGGTTATTGAATTCAGGTTATTTTATTGATGCTGAGCTTTTTAATATTATTATAATTATTATTTAATATAGCTTGCTATTTTCATCATACACTCGTTGGAGTTCTATGGACATGACATCAACTAAATTTGAAGAAATCATGTCCAAACACAACATGCACGAGAAAGATGAGTTCAAATCTATTAAGTCACTAAATATATTCTACCAAGCTGGTACTTCAAGAGCTGGAAATCCTGTATTCTATTACATTGCGAGAAGATACAAGTATGAAACATATATTGAAACATACTAGAACTCATCTTGATAAGTTATTTATTTTCTTAGAATCGCAGAGACCAACGGTGATTTATTAATATATCATGTGATACTGACTTTGAAGCCATTTTGCCACAAACCATTTGAGCTCGTGGTCGATTTCACTCATACTTGTTCAGACAATCGATTCAGAACTGAATATCTCCAAAAGTGGTTTGTCGTTTTGCCAGAAGTAGCCTATGAAAATCTACATGCTGCGTATATTTATAATTGCAACTCTTGGGTTCGAGAGTATACCAAGTATCACGATAGAATTCTTGCTCCTCTAAAGGTAAGCTTTCACCTCTTCTGATTTACTTAATCACTCTGTTTGGGTTAATAATAAGTACGTAAATATTTCAGGGGAATAGAAAAATAGTATTCCTAGACTCAACAAATCGTTTGTCGGACTATATTGACTCGGACCAACAGAAGTTACCTGGAGCAACCCTTTCCTTAGATGAAGATCTAAAAGTTTTTAATAATGCTTTGAAACTGTCTCACAAAGATACGAAAGTGACGATAAAAGTCGGCCCAAGTGCAATTCAAATAACTGCTGCGGAGAAAACGAAGGTGCTGTCTCATTCGGTGCTACTGAATGATGTGTATTATGCCTCAGAAATAGAGGAAGTGTGTTTAGTCGATGATAATCAATTTACGCTTACAATCTCCAATGAGTCGGGCCCACTTTCATTTATTCACAATGACTGCGATTCTATCGTACAAGCTGTGATTCACATACGTAATCGTTGGGAACTGTCTCAACCAGTAAGTGCTACATTAGTTGTTATTCTTGTAAGAATCGAATTGTTAAACCCAATTGACTTTTTCCTCAGGATTCCGTTACTGTGCACCAGAAAATCAGACCGAAAGATGTTCCTGGAACATTACTCAACATGGCCTTACTGAATTTGGGATCATCTGATCCAAATCTTAGAACTGCAGCTTACAATCAACTATGCGCTTTGACTGCAACATTCGACCTTAAGATTGAGGTAAGAAGCTAATGGTATTCTAATCAAAAGCTCAGAATAATTTCGTAATTTATGGTTTCAGGGACAACTGCTTGAAACATGGGGTCTGTGCATCCCATCCAACAATACTCTGTTCATCAAGAGTGTCTCCGAAAAATTGGCTCAAAATGAACCGAGACTCACCTTGGAATTCTTAGAAGAATGTATTCATGGGTGTGTTAAATTGCCTCGCTTTGTTAAAAACGAAATAACGTTTCGTGGAACTTTCTAATAATGAGTATTTTAGTTTTAGTGCATCATCTATCGAACTGAAACATTTATGTTTGGAATACATAACCCCTTGGCTTCCAAATTTGGTCAAATTCTGCAAGCACTCCGATGACACAAAGAGGCAAAAAGTCGCTATGATTTTGGACAAGCTGATTACTCTTACAATCGAAGAAGTGGAAATGTATCCCTCCATTCAAGCTAAAATCTGGGGATCATTAGGACAAGTTCCCGACCTTATTGACATGGTTTTAGATAGCTTCATTAAGAGAAGCGTTACTGGTGGCTTAGGTTCACCACAGGCAGAAATCATGGCTGACACTGCTGTTGCCCTTGCTTCGGCGAACGTACAACTGGTTGCTAGAAAAGTTAGTATGAGTTTATTTGGTATTGACAATTTATTTATAAACCCCATAACAAGAATATAATATTTTAAAATAGGTCATCGGCAGATTATGTCGAGTACTTGAAAAAACATGTACCTCTCCAGTAGCCACTTTGGAGCAACACTTAATGTGGGACGACATTGCTATTTTAGCCAGATATCTACTCATGTTGTCATTTAACAATTGTCTGGACGTGGCACACCATTTACCGTACTTGGTTCATATCGTGTGCTTTTTAGTATGCACAGGATCTGTTTCTATGAGAGCTTCAACGCACGGGCTTGTGATTAATATTATTCATTCCTTATGTACATGCACCCAACCACAGTTTTCAGGTAAGTTATTAAAATCATTAATCTGATAATGTTACGTTTGCCAATTTTAAATTTCCATTTGCAGAAGAAACCCACCGAGTGCTTCGTTTGAGTCTTGATGAGTTCTCTCTTCCGAAGTTTTACTTACTGTTTGGCATAAGTAAAGTCAAATCAGCAGCGGTGACAGCGTTCAGATCTTCCTACAGACATGCTGGTGATAGGTGGTTAGGCGGACATTATTCTCCTATGGACCGGGAAAGACTGTCTCTTACGTCATTAGAAGTCATTTGTGATGCATTGCTGGAAATTGTGGAGGTACTTAAATGACACAACTCTTCATTTGCATTTGTATAATAATAACCCTTCATGAATTTATATTCAGGCATGTATGAGAGATATTCCAGAATGTGATTGGCTCCAAATCTGGACGCAGCAGTCAAAAAATTTTGCATTCCGATTCAATCCAGCTTTGCAACCAAGAGCATTGATAGTTTTTGGATGCATTAGCAAGTCGATTCAAGATCAGGACATAAAGCAACTCTTGAGAATCCTGGTGAAAGCGTTAGAAAGCTTCAGTGATGTAACTTTAATAGAAGCCATTGTGATGTGTCTGACCAGATTACTTCCACTTCTAAGACCTGTAATCATTTACCGCACTGACTTTCCCCAGTCGAATTTTTCCCAATTCATATTTCCATTAATGATTTTTCAGGAAAGTGCTATTCATCGTATGATGTTTTGGGTAGCAATTTCTGTTCTTCAGCTGGATGAAGTTTCTCTTTATGCTTCTGGATTAGCATTGTTGGAACAAAATCTCCACACGCTAGACTCTCAAGGAATGTTTGAAAATCGAAGTCTTGAACAAACAATGACTTCGACAAGAGAACCCTTGGAGTGGCATTTCAAGCAGCTCGATCACGCTGTTGGATTATCATTTAAAAGTAAGGTTTTAGTTTTCGTGTGACTCAAAGCATGTTTGTTTGCATATTTGCAATTCAATTTTGCAGCGAACTTCCATTTTGCCCTTGTTGGACACCTTCTGAAAGGATTTCGCCATCCGACTCCTACGACCGTCTCACGAACAGGTCGGATATTGGCGATGTTGCTTGGAATTGTAGCCAAACCAACCAAGCGTGACAAGTTTGAAGTCAGTGCTGAAAGTGTCGCGTATCTTGCAGGTGATTGCATTTATATTTTCACGTTAATTGTACAAAATGACTGGAAACAAAATATCACTTAATCTCATATTGACCATATAGCTCTAGTGTCCGTGTCAGAAGAAGTTAGGAGTCGATGCCACGTACGTCACCATTTGTCCAGACATTTGTCATCCTCTACAGAGCACATAAACTGGAGTCCCAAGTCACCAACAGCTAGGAGACAGAAGTCATGGGATATATTGGATCAGAATTCTATGGTACAAGTGCCGAGACAGCAGAATAAACAGACAGCGGTACAGCAAGTAAGTTGACCTTGGTTGAAATTCCAATTTTTGATTTTACGAAATGAATGAACGCAGCCTGGGATAAACTGTATGGGCTGTAGGATTATTTGTTGAAGGTTTAAGTACGAAAAGAATTGGGTAAATATTAATTATTACGACAAAAAGGTTCAGAGCGGTGCGAAAAACTGGCGTAGCTTGGATTTGTCGTGTCCACGAGATTTCAAGTCCCACAGATCGGCATCCATGCCCGTCCGGAACGATCACAAAGTGAGATGAGTTTCACATCTCACCCTTCACTCATTTGAACTGTGCTAATATTTTACCTTGTTGAACTGTCGCGAACAACTACTATGCTGCTCATTAACCTCCCACAATTCAGTTTCAAATTTCTCTATTTATCATCAGTTCCCTGTATTCACTCTGATCACGATGGCACACCATCGTCACAGCAGCCAACTTTATCCCGTGAAAACATTATTTTGCATTATTTAGTTCTCTCAGCTCCAAATTCTGGTTCGAAGACTGACCAAGAAGAATGTTTGCTCTCACCCAAGTTTTTGCTTCAAATCACTGACTCAACAAAGAATCCGAATGATCCTATGTATTTCTAATTTAATTCTCTCTAATTTAATAATCTCTGAATGTACATAACATTCTCCGTTTGACTTCATCCACGAGTAACTGGTCCAAGCTTACGCTACTGTCCTTGTTCAACCTTTTACCAGTTATGTATCTCGGTACCTACGATGAAGGACAATTCCAAGGTACCCTTTTTCCATGCCACCGCATTACTTATTTGGCTCACATGCATCCTCTCATTCATGGCTCGTTTTGTTTCTTGATAATTCTGTCACATCCCAGTCGCAGGTAATTCACAATTTCCAATGCTTACTTTTCTGTGTATGTCCTTAGGAAGGAGAGGAATGTAAACGAGCCAGCGTTTCCAATGAAAACAACGTTCTACTGGACCCTGAAGTAGTCGTTGACAGTCAAACTCAGGCCCTGCTCCTCACTGTGTTGGCCACTTTGGTTAAATACACAACGGATGAAGCTGAGATGAGAGTCCTATATGACTATTTAGCAGAAGCTTCTGTCGTATTCCCTAAAGTATTTCCTGTCATGTGCGTGACCCTTAAAAGCTATCTTTCGTGACTTTGTCAACACTCGCTCATGCGATTCATGAATGACTTTTCTTATTGCAGACATACGTTGCTGGATGCCAAAATTACCAATGTCCTGTCCCTATGTCATGACCAAGTGATTCTAAGTGCTGTTCAAAGTATTATCCAAAATATGATAACTCTTGAAGACCCATCCCAGCAGCAACCTCATTACTTACAGTCAGTAGGGTTTGGAGGGCTTTGGAGATTTGCTGGACCCTTCACCAAAGTAAATCTATATTCATTATAATTCTATATATGTAAGAAACTCCTTCCTTAACTGTACTATGAATATGCTAGTCCAACTGCACTGCAGAGAGTGCCGAACTATTCGTCAACTGTTTGGAAGCCATGGTGGAAACTTGTCTTCCATCTGAGGAAGGAGATCTCGAGCAGTACCCTTCCATGTTATCTGTGTCATCCACTGTCAATTTGTCCTCATCACTATCGTCCTTAACATTGGGGTCTCCTACCGAAAAAGGTCAGACTTGATATTATAAACCTGCATCAGATGAAAATGGGGCAAGTCGAGACTGCTATTGACTGACTTTTTATTGTACTTGAAACAGGAACGATCCACACCCAGTTTTAAGAATGTCATCAACTACCCTCTCCTAAATGATGTAAGACTTGTGTCGGAAGAAAAATACTCGTTAACTTTAAATGTATACCATTTTCTCAGCACAAAGTCAAGTTGTAATATATCAGCACAAATCTAGATTTTTAGTAGTCACTCACGACGGAAAGGTTGATATGTTGGAGGCAGAAAATGTTATCGTACAATAGACAATCGAAGGATGACAAGTATTCTATTTCTGATTGCATCATATATTACTACTTGGTCCAATGTCGACAAACTGAACTTGATTGACATGATGAGAGTGTATTATTGATCTCTACAAAATTAGGGTTGTTTTTATGCAAAAGTTATCTACCTCAGCCGGATCCTGATACAAATTACAAGTAGGTAGTAAAATGATTACTCACAAATCTTTCACTTTATTTTCATCGCGAATGTTTTTTGCCTTGTACTATTGGTATGTTGGGATTATTATTGTTACTGTTGTATTGATCATCAAATCCTGTGTGCGTCTCATGATGAAACAAGGGAAATAAATTGTTAATCTTTATAAAGCATCAAAGCGAAGGGTTGTTGTGAGCTTTTATTGAAATGTTCTTTCACTTCTTTCATCCTTTTGAGCTCAACGAATGTGTCCTTTTGAAATTCACTGAGGTAGGTGAAAGTAGCCCTCAAGGTGTAACTCGCATCAGGACATGAGGCATTCAGACATATATACACACACATGTTTGAAAGTTTTGAGAACAACCAGGCTGGTTTGGGTGTGAGATCGAATGCTGAAATATGACTCCTCATCTACATGGTTGACAGTTCACAATGGCAAAGTCTTCCTGTGTATATATACTGTGTGATAGGGTTAATCAGCACAACTCCCTGATTATGCATATCCACATCGCAACATTTGGAGTCAAAAAGTCACGGAGCCCCGCTGTACTCACTTCCTTGTTAATCTAGAATATGGTATGGTTTCTATTTCCAGTGAAAGTCCGTAATTTGGCGAGCAAATTCGTGGAAATGAGCAGTGTCCTTCATGCTGGTAGAATGGCTTACAGTCGTTGGTGAATTATGCATTGCTTCCGGACAACTCCTAAACCCGATTTACACAACTTTCTGGACAACAGAGAAACTACTACTTTCACTGCATGACTTCCTCCAGTGTGTTTGATGAAGGCTGTGCACTTAACCTACGGAGTATGCACAATGAACTCACAAATAACTCATATTATTGCCAATAACTATTAATAATTACAGCAACAAGCGGTACGTTTATTGTTAATGCTCGAAACGAAAGCCCTGGGTTAGTTTTCCTTGAAATGAATTTTTGTAGCTGAGTACATATTTTCATCATCAAATACAATCATTATCACTGAGAATGGGATTTTCTTCTTCATACTAAAGTATCTGTAACTTTAGTGCGAAACTTGTCTTTTTTGGTACGGATTAGTTTCGTGTGTCACGGTATGAAAGGTTAACATACAACAACTGCTCTCATTGATTGGGCCACTCTCGACAGCAACATTCGTGTGGAGGGCTTACACTACAACATTTTACGTCGATTAAATGGACATTAACTCGATAAAAGTTCATAAAGTGCTAGAGAGTATGTATTTAATTAAGTAGCTGCCAGTGGCAGAGTAATAATTAACTCCGTACATCTAACAAATCACATGCAACTTATGTATGCAACGACTGACAATTACATAGGTCAAACAGCGTCACAACTTAGGTGTGTATGTGTGCATTCTTACATTGTATCATATTATATAATAGTACCACATCTGAATGAGTAAGGGACAATGATTACACTAGGGAAAGCATAAACACCCACCGTAGTATATGCAAAGTTCATGAAACTCGAATCGCACCTAAGCTATTCAACAAACCCAAACCTTTTTCGTATCAAAAGATCTCCGCTTAACCTTTGAGCGATCATTAAAAGCGTCCACTATGAATCTTAACTCAATCTTGGTAGGTTCCCCTGTTCGTATTTATTTTTCCAAAATACAAAGTATACTTCAATTAAAACAGCCAGTCAATGAAAATACACGAGATGAGGAGACTCGTCACGAGGGCTAAAGGACCTGAAGTTCTTGAGACGCCGAAGGATCCGAATACAGTTTGAATGCAACGCTCGTAGTCTTGGTAGTCGACGTTAGTGATGACGCAGAAATGAGTTCGTCGACACAAGTTATTACAGAACTTGGGGTCTTCATATCCCACAGAGTTAGCTAAGTAATATCTGAAAGATTAAAACAGAAGGTTTGAGTAAAAATACCAAAGCAGGCAATGCTATAAATTACTTGTCAAAGAGTTCACTCCCACTATCCTTGAGGAATGAAAAAGCGAGGTCACTTAAGGAAGCTGCAGAAATATTTTTAAGACGATAGTAACTAGTGTAGTTGTAGAGGATTTTCCACTCTGCCCTGTCTTTTTCATTTGCTTCGGTGAGGTTAAGGTAATACTGAGTGTAGTCATAAATTTGTCCGGATGAGGTATTGTATTGATAGAGACGCAAACCCGGATTGTTCGGTCCTATCTCATCTCCCAGTACAGACTTTCTGGGGCTGACAGCAGGGGCTAAGAACAGGTACGAGATTGGATTTCTCTCGAGGAATTTCCCCTTCGTTTTATCTGCATCACACCAAACACATACTTAATCCACCAGTTAATAATTTCAATATGTTTCAACATCTCCTCACAAATCACCAGACATATGATGTTTAACTACTCAGTGTTTAAGCCAAAATTATGATTCCATAACTTTGTGATCGCACATCCCAGGAGGAGAAATAATTCACGTTTACTACACGACTCCACAACTTGGAGAGAGCTTTCTCCCAATCCAAACCTCAACAAGCATGTTTATACTCGTGTAATAATAATCCCAAGCTCAGGCCAACCAGATACATGTTGTTACACACACAAGCTCTACAATGAGTAAGCCCTCGTAATCTCGTACATCCAAATGAGCAGAAGACGTCTTTCACATAAATTCCAAATGACCAAACCAGCATTTTCAAATCTACCCTCAAAGCCCCTCCTTCAAATGCATGATACCAGAAAAGGAAATGAAATTTTTGTTGCGAGACGTTACACTACTAAGGGATAATCGGAACATAAAATCTTCCTTCCGACACCAACGAAATCATAACTGTCTAGGTGACGAAACTGGTCTCTTTCCTCCTCTAAATATTCCGTCGTCTTCTCATTCCGTTTCAAAATATTATATTTCTGCAATTCAATTTTATGGGGCTTGACACGGAGAAAATAAAACTCTTAAGTGTCCAGCTGCATGTGTGAAGACACTAAAGCTGCACAAAGACAACACGGCAAATGCATAAATGAAATGTACTCGTTCTCTCTCTCTCTCGCTTACCCATCTTTTCGTAAAACACTCGAAAGGAATCCGAATGGAAGTGGCCAAAAAATTGCCCAGCTATGACACTGTGATAATCTCGCACCAACTTTAAGTACCTGAAAGTAATTAGACACACAAATGTAAGTTTCATTTGATGATTCATAACTTTCCAAGAATTAGGGCGTATCAAATTTAGTCGAATTAGGCAGAATGTTTAATGCACACAGACTGCACATCTCCCAGTGGTACTAGTGTATCTCCCAAGGATCCAGTGGAAGTCTCTAAAAGTCTCTCCGTAGGAATCCAATGTAAATTCCCTTTATGAATTAACTAAGTGTCAAAAGACATGCATGTATGATAGATAGCGCTTGTCATACATTTATGTAGACAGACTACACCTACATAAACACAGTCAATCAATAAGTCCTTCACATAAAGATTTGACTTTTTAAGCTCTGCATCTTTTATTAGGCCTCTACAGTTCAGCTCACATACACACACGGTTGGAATCCAGTGAGACTGGAAGAGGCCTGGAGAACGTAAGCGGACACTTGTAATATCCCTGTTGTCCAAATGAACTGAGTAATTAAGCGTTATTTGCATTTAAAGTGAATTGGCATTGCCGTCCGTGCCTCAGTGAGAAAAGTACCTAGCACTACCTATAAGTTGCCTATAAGTTGACAATACGCATTCATTTCGTCTGTCGGGGTGAACCCCTTGGGATTGTAAAAACTACGCGATGCACAGAAGGAAACAGGGCGTACCTCGTTTTCTCCTTTCCAAAGACCTTCGTCGTCCTAAATTCATTTACTTTATTACTCCAACACACTTAACATATACACTCAGATGCATGATCACGATTATATAAGTTAATGCAATGTTCTCCTTTCACTTATATGTCCTTTCACTAAACAAATATCTAACTGCCATTTCATTCCATTTACCTTGTCGCTCGTCTCGCCTTCTCTCTCTCTCTCGTTCCTCTCTATACACTTTCACTGTCATTCGTCCTCCTCTATTAAACATCCCTACAAATCCTTAAGATTCTGTCTCTCTCTCTCTCTCTCTATTACTTCCAACAGTAGTTTCTCCAACTACCTCCTCACGAGTTCTAATATGTACAAAACCCATTATATGGACAAAACATATAAATCCTAATTTCTACTGCCTTTCGCTCTCCCATTAAAATCCTTTATTCTAATGTTTGTCCTATCGTTTGTGGACATTTTAGGGACTAAATGATTGAACGTGTAACCAGGAATGACGAGTCTGTCTCTACGTGCGTATCATTCCACATACCACCTAAAATATTTGGCTAGAATTCACAAGATACACACGCACCAAATGACTAACACATTTAGTCTACCTGAACAGTCAAAGCAACCCGAAATAAAGTTCGGAAAGCAACCTCTCATGAAAGTGAATATACCAAAGATAATTTAAAATCCACATGGCTGCACTGAATGTCCTGGCTAATTTCACAAGCCACCAAGCCAAAAGCCTTTCAACCGTATTGCTGCTCCAACTAAACTACATGTACCGTTTGTTAAACTGGTCTTGATAAGCATGATGACCAAATCGACTGCTCGTGTATCTCTCCATTTCTCCAGGTGGGATATGGCCTGTTATGAAAACCATATCTCCTTTAAATTTGGCTTCTTTCAGCTTCTCATGCAACCATGCAAACTGGCCAGCCGGGTCTTCTTCGTTGGCTCCGATCCATTGTCTCTTCTCGTACAAACTGGTGTTGATAATGAGGAGACGGGTTTTGTTCCTTTCCTCTATGGCGTAATAACCACCTGAAAATCATTATTACAACACTTAGAATTGCCTCACCTAATGAAATGAAGAGTCTGATTGCTCGCATTATACAGAGAGATAAGAAAGTCTGGGCGAAATTGAATTGAAATAAAGATTTATGAATGGGTCGAACAAGTCTAAAACATTCATCCTGAAGGAATGCCCAAGAGAGAGTGAGGGAAGGATAAATGTGTGGGATGTACATCTATATATGGACACACGAATACACTTGGGTAGAGACGTACCTTTTTCGAACGTGCCAAGGGATTCTGGGGGCATCCACTTGGACCAAAGCTGACCATACAACTTGAGTCTATTGTGGAATTCTGCATAACCCGCACTTGATGTCATTCTAGTTTTGGGATACCAATCCATGTTACCCAAAACTGGGTAAATATTTGAAAAAGGAAATTGGGTTTCTAAAAGGGATGTGATATTCTGAAGAACGGAGAACACCGTGTCATCTTTAATGCTTTCATCGTGGAACGTCGTGTGGGAGATTGAATCACTGTAAAATGCAAACACATATTGTTTAACATCCATCCGTCTTTTCCTATTCTAATTCTGAGAGAGAAAAAGCACTCCTCATATATTCTTAAGTATCACAACTTAACAGGTTTCCCATGCAGAAGCCCCAAGAAGACTTTCTCTCGGGGAAAAAACAAGATTTCGCAATTACTTCAATACACAAATAAAAGATGTATGGAGGAATACATTTATTGCACTGGAAAAGACGCCGCATGGCAAAATAAGAATAAATCAGGTTGCTCTGGTGAAAGTGTCTTCTCTAGCGTGTGCAACCTTTTCTTCAAACACAACAATCCCTACTTCATTCTACTCCCTTTCCAAAGATTTATAATCATAATTTTATTGAAAAGATAGAGAAAAGCTTCCCTACATAACCCTGGTGATATTTCAGACTTACTGTCATTCAATCTTCAAATAATCTTTTAGCATAAGGTCAATATTGAAAAATTCTGTCAGCAAAATTGCCAGCATACAACTTCTTTCATAATCCAATTCACAGAGAAAGTTGTATGTATGTCTTTCGAAGAAAGGAAAGACTTTTATCTTTTCTCCTCGATAAGCCAGACACTTTTTGGCATGACAAACGCCCGTATTTTACAATTGCGACAACTCTCCCGCATTTGCTTTATCGATCGAACACTCGACTAAATCTAATTAACTTAATCAGGGAAGACTAACTAGTAAGCGAATATTCAATGGCAGGGCATTAAATTTTGCCATTTAAATAAAAGGAGAGGATGTTTTGTGTAGTGTAGGGTTCCAAGAACTCCTGAGATAAGATGGAACCCTTGAGTAATAAAGTAAACAACGAAAGTTTCCTTCGTTCCAGCCAAGTTTCGGGGATCCTGCATATCCATCTAAATATGCGGAGGGGGAATGAAAAAGGGCGTCTCTCTTTGTCTTTTCTCCGCACAAGAAGCAAAGCATCAACGAAAAAATAACTTTCCACACAGCAACAGCTCGAAATCTGAAGAGAAGTAGCAACTGGTGCATGGAGAAAGGAAGTACTTAAGTACAAATGAGAATTGTTTCATTGTTATGAATTTACAAATTCACATATCTGGAGGAAATCTCCTGAATCCATGAGGCTAAGAGAAAGAAAATTATTTTACAGGGTAAATGGCTCTTTAATGATAATGCATGGTGGCTCTACAACGGAAATGTTCTAATTTGTGAAATTGCTTCACGCTCTGTTTTGTCGCTGTGTGGACACAAGGCGTACAATGTACCCTTTGGAATTCAAAGAATGGACAAGAATATTAGGCCGAGACGTGTGAACAACAAGTAAAGAGTGTGTGTGTGTGTGTTCCATAATATAGCTCAACTAACCACATTCAAACGACTTCCCATAAGCCTTTATGCGGTGCTGACAATGAGTGATTTGATTTAAGCCGTGCAAATGTATTTAGTGTTCGCAATGTTCCAGCCTCCATATAGTAATGTCCCTCCATGTCTCCCTCTTTTTCACAACAGGAAGAAAGGAAAGTGAGAATTTTTTAGCGTCCTGCTCAGCAACACACAAATGCTCAATAAAGTTGCTCTAATGACATCCGTAGATAAGACGCCTTAAGCTTTCAGATGGAGCGGGGAAAGTCTTGCCGGAGAAAATAATAGGAAGCCAGTGGAATAAAGGATTTGGTGTGAGTATGTTAGCCACAAAAAATAGCATCATTTTACAAAGGTTTGTACAAAGACAAAAGACATTTCACCGGAAGATAAGAACATACCCAGTCCACAGAATGAATTCGATATTATCCCGAGTGACGTTGTGCATTGCTTTTATGGCAGATTCAACTAAAATGAATGGAGAATCGCAACCATGGCTTCCATAACGGCCTTCCGAAGATCGCAACGGTATACCATTTTGACGCCAGCACACTGCCAAAAACACAAATCTTTAGCTCTGACACTGATAGTGTAACCACTCTATATTTATTATTGTACTCCCCGTACATACATACACCCATATATCCACACACACCATATATTATACCCACATCTATATTACATACATAGTTCCGTACAGGAAACACTTCTTCCGTCCTTCCACACTCGTCGTGGGAGTATTACTTCCACATAAGAAACTTAAGCCACTACTATGCTACTCCTTCCGACCAAAACGACTCTCACAGTCACAGGTCTTCAGCATTA
>JAQGAB010000922.1:0-20551 GCA_034696565.1 Isotomurus graminis | reverse complement strand
TCTGCATATTTATTCTAACATTATTATTTGACTGGCGAATAAACGCCTGTGAATAAAGTTGACTTGAATGTTTGAACAAACTGCCAAGACCAAAACAAATTACTGAATTAAATTGACAAAACATTTTGTTTCCTTTCTCCAGGTCGACGAAACGGAGATGACCAATATGTTGGAAGAAGACGAAAGAGAGATTTTTCATCAAAGCGATCTTCCTTTGGAAGGATTTCCCATAATGGAACAGATTCGGAATGAGGGTCGCCTCTGTGATATCAAACTTAAGGTGAGTAACATTGACATTTATTTTTACTAGTTGCATAAGTATAAACTCTGTGCCGGAAACATTATGTGTGTCTCATACAGTTTATCATGTGAATCTTCTTAAACTAAATTAAGTGTTCATCAGTAGAACCCATCCAAGTCGAATTGCATGCATTTCTGCAACTCCAGCAAACTCGTGCTCGTAACTCTTATCAACGATAAACCCCATTCCTTATTACATCCATCTCGCACTAATATGCAAAGGTTTGCTATATATTCTTAATTTAGGATTTCTGTGAGTCACACCATTTCATGCGACAATTATTCTCCTTGTCGTCAGAGTCACTTTGCAAGTGTTGTCTTCTCTTAAGAAGTTAAAGTCAAGGTTGCGTGAAGTAACTGAAGACGCTATTGTGTAATGACATACATTACTTGGCACCCTCACCCATTACTTCATTTTTTAAGAATTTTTAGTGTCTCATTCGTCTCAGATATTCAAATCGCAGCGACACTTCATGCAGAGTCTCCTTTACCATCCGCATTCTCACATTCCATTGCTTATGCTGTCCAAAATGTGCACACATGCTGTACTGACCCCTAATAATTGTTTTCGCAGTTAAGCTATGTGTTGATTTGTAATTAATTTTGAGGAGCCTTTCTATACAAAATGTATGACAGATCCAAAGTATGAGGAAACTTTATTTTATTATTGTTGGTAGACAGTCATAAGTTATTAGAATCAAATACAACACTAGATATTCAGTTGCGTAATACTAGTGTGTTGTTTTTGCTGCAAAACCATTACGTGATCACTGGGACTTCATCAGAGTGAGTGTGAGCACATTGTGAGATTACACAGAGTAGATCAACGGGCTACACTAAAAAGTACGAGGCTATACACGTTTTTGATAAATTTGTGTGTATGTGATTCTTCACAAGGTATGGTAATCTTTAGTTGAGTAATTACACAGTAATAGAATCGCCCATTTAATTGGGGGTATCTTTGTTTAGTAGGCTTGTGCACGACTAAGATTTGTTAAGAACTAGATTCCTTACTTGATAACTCTTGCAGAATAGTTTGCAACAATATGTGTTGCTATTGATCTAGCGACTAGCCGTGTACCCTTAAAAGACCTTCAACCTTAGTTAATCAGTTGCTGTAACTCATTTCCTAATCATCAGATAAACAACTGTTGTAGTTCACTGGAAGTTCATTATCATTTCATAGTAGCAGAGCATTTTATTTTATTTCCACAAATGTATGATGGTCTGTAATTAAGAATAAGAAGATACACAATGAGCTAGAATAAAACTTCTTGACAGCCCATTTCTAATCAAGAGTCTCACACAGTCTACACCTTCAATGGAATGATATGCTCAATAAAAGTTGATAAAGAATCTTCCTGTAGCTTTGATTTCCTTTTGACTTTTGACTAAATAATTAACTAAGCTCACACAGAACAAAGTTTACTGTTACCATTTCTTAGTTATTAACATGAATTTTCATCTTTCAGATAGGTAAAGGATTACTTAAAATTATAGTAGCTGTTTGCAGTTTCCATTAACTGTGATAGATTTTGAATATTACTGCTGAAGATTAAATTAAGAAGCTTCATTATTTCTTCAATGCTTAAGTGAAGAGATACACACAAAAGGGCAAGGAAGCACTTAAAGTGGGTTGATGTTCATGAGCTAAAATACATTTAGCAGTTTTTTATGCCTGATTACCGCAATTGTAAACCTCATTGCAATTATTCGAATTGTTAAATTCAAGCTAGAATCTGTCTCTGTGTGTACAAGTTAATGCTAACAATTATACAATCTACAGCCACTTGCTGTTTGCCAATTACTGTGAGCAGTTTATAATTCTGTGAATCTAGTTGCTCATTCTATCATTTCCTTTTGGTCTCCACCAAATGACACTCACCCACAGAGACTCACGCAATGCAAATTCATGTAGTACAAATTAAAGGCTTAGCAAGTTCCAGTAATTAGTTTAATTTTATCATCCTCATAACTCATTCTTTGAATCGTAATGTTCGTCAAGTAAATTCTGTGAATTGATTTATTCATATCGTTATCCAGGCTGAGCACAAATATGTAGAACATTTATAACAAGCAACAAGGCCAATATCTGTCTTTGAGTCCTAACTAGTGTCTTCTTATCGTTAATGGTCTGTAGCTTCATTTCGACAAATATTGTCGTCTCCTAAGCATCACAAAAGTTGTAAATCCAAGTACTGAAACACGTGAAGGAAATAAATCTCAAAGGTGGGTGTGGTTGAGGTATAAAAAGTCCCTTTCAAAATCCCCAGAGGTGCTCCTTTTTGCAAGTTAGTTCTGCAACCTTATTGACATAACACTTAGTTAACAACAGCATAAAATAAAGAGAAGAGCTTACTGACATATCCAGATTTAAATCGCGTTTCTTGCATTACACCTGTAGAGTAACGAAGCATCAGGTATTAATTAAGTTGAGTTCATTATCCTATTCACCAAATCGTTGCCGGAGCCGGAAGTAATTTTCACATTAGGCAAATTAATGCTAATAATTTCAAAGATGTGATGAGGAATTAATATGTGTTTCACAATTTCAGGTCGAGGACTCTATCATTCACGCGCACAGAATAGTGTTGGCTGGAACTATTCCGTATTTTCATGCCATGTTCACAACTGATATGATGGAGTCCAAGCAAAATGAAGTTACCCTGAAAGGCATGGATCCGGAGTAAGTGTTTAATGTCCAGAGCTTCAATCTGTAGAGATATAGAATTGCAGAAGAATGATTGAATGATAAACTATGTACAAAACTGTTTCTCTTTAGTGCTATGGAAGCTTTGATCAACTTTGCATACACCGGTCGTGTGTCTATCAATGTGAACAATGTGCAAAGCATCATGCTATGTTCGTCCTTCTTGCAGCTAAATAAAGTCAAAGATGCATGTGCCAAATTCCTTACAAAGAGGTAAAATGGATTTTCCATACCGTCGCCAGATTGATATGACACGTATGACATTCTGCATTCTAAAACATTTTTATGTCCAGACTGACTCCTGATAATGTTGTTGGGATTCGTGCGTTTGCGGACACACTGAATTGCTCCAGTGTTGTGGCAGAGACTGACAAATTCATTCAAAAGAACTTTGTTGGCGTCTCTAAATCCGAAGAATTTAGTCAGCTTGGGATCTCCGACGTGCTTAGTATTCTCAGCAGAGATGAGCTTCACATAGAATCCGAAGAACAGGTAAGTGGCATTGCCAGAACTGCAGCTTCCATCTTATGAATTTCCGGGAATAAAGTGCTGCATCATTTTGACAGGTGTACAATGTAATGATGAACTGGATTCGAAAAGATTCTGAGTTGCGAAGTGTTCATCTTCCGCAGCTTCTCAAGTGCGTAAGAATGCCTCTGCTTACTCCCCAGTTCATTACGGACTTTGTAGCATCTGAAGCTCTGATAAAAGGGTCCCATCAATGCAGGTTGGTGTCAGTTGCAATCATACAATGAAATTTGTTGTTTATCGGGTTTTCCTGCTTTTCAGAGATTTGGTTGACGAAGCGAGAGATTACTTCCTCATTCCAGAGAGACGACCGTTCCTCCAGACATTTAGAACTCGGCCGAGATGCTGCGATGATGTCGTGGGGTTCATTTATGTAGTTGGAGGGCTCACTAAGTCGGGTATACGGACTCATAGTCATATTCCTTCCTCAAACGCTGGTACTTAATGCCTGATCGCATAAGTTAAGGCGTTGGATTGCTTTGCCATCGCTTTAGTTTTGTTCAGTCCAGCATTAACGCTCTTATTAGTTGGTCAACAGAATATGTGTTACATACTTACTGCTAACTCAGCTTCTTATAATATTCATATCCACTTTACATTAATACTTAATACTTGTACTATAGCTCACACTTATTCTTAACCTACAGGAGACTCCATTTCTACAGTAGAAGTTTTTGACCCAATTGGAGAGAAATGGCGAATGGCCGAAGCAATGAAAATGTTACGAAGTCGAGTTGGAGTTGCAGTGATGAAAAATCGGTTGTATGCAATTGGAGGATTCAACGGTCAGGAAAGACTGGCTACAGTGGAAGTATTTGATTCAAACACCAAATCGTGGAGCAAAGTTGCTTCCATGAATTTCAGAAGGAGGTTTGTAATTCACCACTGCTCTAAGCTGAAGATACCATAATACCGAGATTGTTTAAACCCTTTTTTGACGCAGTGCCGTTGGCTGTGCAGCTCTTCATGACAGACTTTACGTTTGTGGAGGATATGACGGCACTTCCTCGTTGAACACGGTGGAATGCTTTTACCCTGAGAAAAATGACTGGATGATGGTCACTCCGATGATGAAGCATCGCAGTGCAGCTGGAGTCGTGGCGTTCCAAGGATTCGTTTATGCCATTGGTGGTCACGATGGACTGTCTATTTTTGATTCCGTAAGACTGCGGATTTCAACTTACTGACTGTTTCTCATGTCATTTGTCAAACTCATTAATGTCTCTCAGGTGGAACGATATGATCCCCAAACATGTCAATGGAGCGTTGTATCCCCAATGCTGACAAAAAGATGCCGATTGGGTGCAGCTGTGCTAGGCAACAAACTCTACGTATGTGGAGGGTACGATGGATCAACATTTTTAAGATCTGTGGAGGTCTACGATCCCATGACAAACATGTGAGTTATCCAATCTAATTCTTGTAAAGTCTTTTGAAACATCCAAATGAACGAACGCTAAGCATTCCATTTCCTCTCAACCAGATGGACTGAAGTAGCTTCAATGAGTCTCATGAGAAGCAGAGTGGCTTTAGTAGCGAATATGGGCAAACTTTGGGCCATCGGAGGATACGACGGCACTTCAAATCTTTCAACCGTGGAAGTTTACGATCCTATTAAGAACATTTGGAAGAATGCGTCTCATATGTGTGCTCATGAAGGTGGAGTCGGTGTCGGTGTCATTCCAATTGATAGCGTCTGACACCTTACAAGTCATCAAAAGAGAAAGTCTATCGACATTCAACAATACAAACCAATCTTCATCACATTGCCATATATTTGAGCAAAGCAATCAACATATATTTTTAAGTTTTTGTTCATACATCCATATTACATCGTACATGTTAATCTCTTTAATCTCCAACAATCCTTGTATACAAAATAATATGTACAAGATCGATTCCTATTCCATTCCACAAGTTAGCAACTGATGATAACTTTTTACGGTTCAACAATCACCTTGATGCTTTAACAGATGGGGCAAATAAGAAAAATACCATTTGTCCAGTATTCAGCTTCAACACAGGATGAAACAAATGCTCCTTATATTCTCTACACTACTTTATAAAATCTGTTGTTAATAAGCAGTTTGAGAAAACTGACCAAAATTCTGAACTTCACTGATTTCTGTTATCTCAAGGTTAAGCTAAGCTGTGATTTCCTCTGAAGAGCTCATTAGTTGACTTGTTGTACGATGCCTCAAGTGAGGACATGCTTATGCAATCTCATCTTTGCAGTGTATCACTAAATTTTAGCAAGACGCTGTAAATTAAAGTAAGACTATTTCAAACAAGCGTATTCCTGGTGTAAAGTACATTTCTATGAATCACGAAGAGTTTATTAAGCGAAAAACAGGAATCTCGAACAGAAGAAGTCTTCGGTAATCAACATATATATTGAAACAGCAAATGTTTTGTACATGACACGATAACACTAGAGTTTTACAACATTGCTGTGCATGGAATGACATACAAATAACACCCATACACACTAAATTATTTTTAAACCACATCAGTATACAAAGATTTATACAACATCACACAGAGACATGATAATACGGTGTAACAATCCCACAGTGTAAAATCTGGCGAGATATCAGTGTACAATTATCAAAGACTCTTGAACATGGCGCATCGCTTTCGACATCATGATATACATACCAACAAATTAACGAATATTGCAAGACTTAATTGCCGTTTACGAGATATTAAATCGTTCGTTAACCTATTTAAAACTGACTTAAGGACACACAGCACCAGAATCAGACTCGCTGGACATTAAACATAGAAGTGTCAGTTCCTCCGCTCTCGGTTGTGGCAGCGGCTCGTCTAGTCAACAAGCTTGACATCTGAAACACAGTACATTAAGTTAATAACCCACACACGTATAATCAGAAAAAAACTGTTTGGTTGTTCAACTCACTCCGACTTGAAGTACACCTGCAGCATCAAGAATACCCGGACTGTGTCCCAACTTACACCGAATGTATCCATACAAATTAGCTCCATTAAGAGCCAATGCAATCACGACTAATATCTGAAACACACATTAAAACACTCAGCAATTATACTTCATAGATTTCATGAGAATAAATGGAAAATTCCTGACCACTTACAGTCCAAGTTAACTTTAACGTAAAGAAGGACGAGAAGAATAAAAGAAGCCACATAAACGGAGCAACAATCAACGCTGTCCAGAAGACTTTTTTCTCTGGAGGTCGTCCACCTGCTCTGCTTCCTTTCCTACTTTCAAAAACCCAATGACTCTTCCCTTCATCGTCCACATAATTCCACCACCGAAGGCCCACGAGAATCCTCCCTACAAAACACATTATTAAACATTCCTATTAAGCATATCCCTTTGTCCATCAAACCTTATTATTCCAACCTTACCCGTGATATTCTTAACCGTCCAAAAATCCAGAGACAGAAGAATCACAACAGTAACAAAGCTCGGGACAAACCCGGCTCTGAAAATTTCACAAAACAGATACACGACTAGAGCAGCAGCGCGGAAGAACACGTGGAAGAACGCCACAATTGGATGTCTACAACCAAATTTCAATTAAAAACTGTCCTTCCCCTTATTACCTCACACAAAAGACACACAACCCTTAACTTACTTCAATTTATTTTTTGCATCAGGTCCTTCTTCTCCAAAACCAAGTCCTTCTTCATCATCCTGGCCCATCAGCAAGGCCTACACAACAAAACCAAGGTCAACATAGTCCCGTCAAACACTCCTAGCGTTTTAAAACCTTACCTGATGATCCTCCATGACGCTCTACGTCTTTTATGTCGTGACAGCAGGTGCAGTTGATTTTTTGTTGTGATTGCTGATGATGTGGCCCACACTGTTTGATTTTCGCGCCGCCCACTCACCCACATTGTCCTGTCTCACTGATTGCGTATACAACGGATGATTCCCGAAAGGATGAATTCATGGCACACATTTACTTAAGTAAATAGCTTTATTGCAAGTGCTTAATTGTTCTGTCTACACAGTTTAATTATCAGGAACTAATAAATGACTCCTTAACTCTACCACTGTCTTCTTAATATCGTACTTGTTCCGAATTAGGGTTTCTTGAGCTTGTTTTTCGGCCAGGTGGGGAATATGATTTGTCATGAGAAGAACTATTCGCAGGGCTCGTTGCTTTAGCTTATGGTTTGCAGGGTTCAAGTCCACCATGAGGTTTTCATAGCACTTTCCAATCTTTACCATGGCTAAAGTAGAAAGCATGTTTAGAATGCATTTCGTCGCACTTCCACTTTTAAGACGGGTACTGCCTGTGAGAACTTCAGGGCCCAAGTCCATGGCGAGCACCAAGTCTGGTCGTAATTTCATGCTGAGTCGGACATTAAAGGTGAGGAACGCTGTAAATGCTCCAAGGAGTTTGGCTTGGTGCATTCCTCCCCAGACAAATGGGGTTCGGCCACTTGCAGCGATTCCTAGAGGATACAATTTAAATTGTTACAGTTTGCAGATACAATTTGGGTTTAAAGCGCTACCTATCACAACGTCCTTGCTTGTTACATTCTTATCTGATATGGCATTCATTCCATCGATTATTGAATCCTCAGCTCCTTCTTTTGCTTTACTCACTGAGGAAAATCCACCTGCAATTATTCCTTGGACCATCTCCGGGTTTGATCGAAATGTAGGAGGACATTCAGAGGCGTCTAATATTCCTAAGCGTCCACTAGTTCCGGCACCGACATAAAATAATCGTCCTCCTTCTTTGAATGCGGTGCTTACTCGTTCAATTAGTAATGATAGTGATGCTTTCTCCTTTATAATTTGGTTATAAATCCCCAACTCCTCGGAAATCATGAGGTCTATAGATTCATCAGTTGTCATTGTGTCTAGCTTCATTGATTTAGGATTCCTGCATTCTGTCTGTGGAAGGCCGAGATACACCGGAAGGATTTTTTCTGCCAAATCCTCTTCGCTTTCTTGAAGAACTGAGTCAATAGCTAAATAGTTGTTATTAGTTATTCCCACAAGCTTCAAAGCTCCTAAGACAGTTTCATGAAGGATTTCTATTTCAATGAATGTGTCAGTGGAAGTTCGGGATTTCAAATTTCCGGCGAATCCACATGCAAAGTCTTCATTCTTGGTGAACAAGCTGCCAGTAAGTCCAACAGTGACGTGATGATTCTTTTCCTTCCGTTGCGAGGTAAGTTTGCCAATGAGACAGGAACAGTCTTCAGCAAGTTCATTTAATGAATCATCTACAACTTCCTTGGCAAGTGGATTTCCTTCCCTCCATGCTTGCAGAACAGTAAATGCAATTCCAGCAACGTCGGTTTTTGTGGCTTGAGTACTCCAAGCCACGAGTTGAGCGATATCATTAAATCCCAGGTTCTTCAGAATTGGCGTGATGAGAAGATTCTTGGGAATCGTTGTAGCGTTCCAAGGATTTATAGACACCGATTCAGAAGGCTCAATGGTTTGCTCCAGTTCCCTAAGTGCAACTCGCAAAGCTCGGTGAGCAATGGCATATCCGGATCCTCGGTCTCCTATAAAAGCATTTTAATTACACAGGTGACATCAATGACCTCAAACCTTTTGGTTCCTCATCATACAACAGACTAAGGAATTTTACCGAGAACATGTCCATATCCCCCCATTTTAATGCTACGAGTCCCGTCAGATCCAACGCAATTAGACCCAGTTCCACCGATAACAACCACTTTCACAGAACCCTGTGAACTGATGCAAGCCAATGCTGTGTCCGTATCATTTCCAATCCACAAGTCTTCTACATCAGTCCACGTCTTTCTCGCCGCACTTTCCACAGTCTGCAAAAGTAAAGACATCAAAACCATTGGTACTATTTTTCAGATAATCAGTAATTAGTATGGTAGTTGAATTACTGATTTATCCCGATCAGTCAGAATTCCTGGCATTCCAATTCCCAACTTACAAACAGGGGAACCTTTTAATCCCGATTTCACTTCTTGGAAAAACTCCTCAAGTTGTTGAGGCGACATGAGACGGAAGTTTCCAGGTCCCAGTTTAAGCGTTATGCTTGCCCCACCCACACTTTCATCCTTTGGTAAGTACAGCACTGTAGATGAAGTCGCTCCTGATTCTATGGCTAGGGACATGTCTAGGCAAATCTCAAGTATGATTCCTTTTTTTCTGATTTCTGAAGCAGAATTTCAAGTGTCCGTAGCCTTCGTGGATTCTCTAGTTTGTCTCTGTAATGCTGACTACTGTCTGCCTCAAATTTTAAGTTGACTTATTTAGAGGTACCGTATGCATATGTAACAAACCGTGTTCTCGGCAAGGCCAAAGACCACTTAACGAAATTCAAGTTCAAATCTAAATCAAACTCACAGTGGGTTGATTTAGCTTATCAACTCTTTTTGGATGTATACTGTGGCTGAGTTGGTACAACTCGAACTGAATGTTTGCATGTATGTTAGTGTGTTAAGTACTTTAATAAAAAAGTGATCGAGTACTCTTAAACTTGACAGTGTGATAGATTGTAGCAACTAAATTTCATATGCAGTGAGCAGAATATAGTCTAATACAGTAGCAATAGCAATTAATACTCGTTTTTACACATAAAACGAAGCATTTTGATAGATTATTAGATTATTTACGACAAACATTCATCAAATAACATGACGACGTAGACATTATGGGTAACAACTGCTGCAAGTGTTTTCAGAGTGGCTCTTTAATTACTTCGTCGCACGCTGAATTTGTTTATTTTACCTTTCAATTTCACTAGACATTTAATCCATTCCATACTTTATGGCATGTTTAGCATAATGGATAGATCTATAATTTCTTCATAGTCTGCGTGGATTGACAGATTTTTTTCCTTCATCAAATGAGTAATATGCACTCTACCGATAATTCTTCTATACAGAAATAACTGACGACCACAGCACCGAATTTTTATGTAGCAGTAGACTCAATATTTATTCAAGACCGGTTGATGACAACAACAAATATTTAACTAAGCAAATGTTTAATGGCTACAATTAGATGATAAAATATTTTATAATTGCATAAACTGCTTAAATGCAGGAACAGGTTAACAGTAAATTCATAACATTTCAACTATTGCCAAATTTTGAAGTTCATTTTAGTGTGCAATGCATCATGTCATGCAGTCGAGCCTCTGAGTTAACTTGAAGTGACAAATCTTAGGCAAAAACTACAGGTTTTCCTATTTACATATCTAATAAAAGAGTGTAATGAGATCCAAACGGTTTGAAAACGCAACGGGAAGATTCATACTTAATGATGATTTGTATATGCGGCATTATAATTCAAAATCTAAAGCCTCAGCCACACGTGACAGTTTAAGTCTTTTCTTTCACTATTGCTGGTATTATGCACCACTTAAATTCATTTTACGCAACCGAAGCAAGGTTGGCTAATTAGTTCATTCATACACTATAGGACGACTTTGTGATGATAGTTCAAAAATAATTTAGTAAATAAGATAATTCATTTGCACTGTAGATTTTCCTTAACTTTAGGTTCAAGACACCCATTCACCAATGAAAGACCACATTCGCACAGCTCAGTAATCTAAAGCCCACTCATTCTCAGTAACGAAGGCATCCACAACTTCCTTCATAGCGTAGTTAGGGATCAACTGGTCCGAAGTCAATTTCACACGAGTCACCGGATCAAAGTGTCCAACACGGAGTAGATGTTCCTCGATGTCTTTCCGTTCGTAAGTAATACCACTCGGAGTAACGACAGGATCGCGCAGTATGTCAAAAGAGATTCTTCCACAAAGGTAATCAGGAACCTCTCTTTTCTACAAACAAAACTTGTCATATGCCTTACTATGCCTCTCAACAGATTTATAATCTTGTATAACGACTCATTACCTGACGGCGTTCATCAACCTTGGCAAACATTCCGCTTACTTCGTTGATACAGCTGTCCGAAAACTTTTCAATTGTAGCAATCTCTGTGTTCAATTCAGTCTCATTTTTCTTGCCTTGAGAAGCAAAACTTTCCTTCACTTTTTCGATCTACAAAACAAAATCAAGTTTCCCATCGGTTTGCTTTGCCAAGGAAATGTGTAGATAAGCTAGACGTTGTTAGTAAAACTTACATTCCGGTCTTTGTCTTCCAAAACCAGTCTAGCCAAGTAAGTCTGCAACTCTATTTCTTCAGTCAACCGCTTCTCCTCAAGAATGGACCATCGACGTTTCCTCCAGTTTCTCAAGGCAAGGGTCAACTCATCCCCAAGATTTTGTCTACAAAGGCAATTCCAATATCAAACAAAGGTTAATACACCAAACCATATGAATGAAACTCCCACAGCAGGACAAATAAAAACTCACCGTTGTTCCCTGGACAAATCCACAGCCCGATGGAGATGTTTAATTCCTTCTTCCAACTGTCCCATTTCACAGAGAGCAACGCCCATGAAATACTGCGCTTTCACGCTGTTTGGATCCAATTCATATGCAGTTTTACAATCAGCCAAGACTTTGTCAAATTTCTTTTGGCTGTAAAATCCAAAATAATTAATTGAATCCCCAGTGTGCAACCCAATTCAATAAGTACAATCGCCCGTAAAGCATATTCTCACCGTAAATACGCTAATGCACGATTTGTAAAATACACAGCATTTGTCGGGTTTTTCTTGATAGCATTTGAATAACACAGAATTGCGTCATCGTATTTTCTAGCAGCAAAGTATTCATTCCCACGGGCCTTCAGTTCAACATCCGTGGACCCATCGTGTGGTCTCCGTACTCCTCTTCGTCCTCCGTCAGACATTTCACACCCTCCTTTTAGCCTCGCTAGTAATTGTAATCAAATATTACATTTTTAATCAAGCAACACCTTCAAACCCCCATTTTTATAGTTCTTTGATTTGGGCAATCAACTGATTAATGTCCAAACATTAACTCCCCCACACAACAAACAAACCCATTAAAATAAACTCATTGTCATTGATTAATGGACACCCAGCCACATTTTAACTTACCTCGACTAGAACAGTAATGCAGTGCTTAAGTTGGTTATCCAGAAGAGGCAGGAAGCAAATGAAAATACTTAAGTCACCAAGCAGTGACTAACAAATCATCAGTCAGCTGCAGCAACAGTTCTGCCACAACATTCACTCACGTTGATCTCACACGATTATACAAAGGAAATTCCATTTGAATTTGGCGCGTTCGCTGGAGAAAGTTCTGCGTCACTTGGCCCCTTTGCGTCTCGACAAAGACTTCTTTGATTAAGCGACATGGAATACCTATTGCATTTTTCGATACTCCGATTGTCTATACCATGCATGATTTGAAATTAGTTCATGAACCAAATTGTAGGAACAAAAACAACACTTGGAAGCACATGGGATCTGGACGGGAACAGTTACTTTATTACAATAACCTACAAAACTCTCGTCGTAGTTATCATTTTTATAATTCAGGAAAAAAGGATGTATGGCTGGTTAAGAACAGAAGCATGTTTTTGTGGCTTGTAGGAATCATAATATGCTAAATGTATAAGGGTCCCGAGTACTGAAGGGCTTTTACGGGTGAGGGTGACCTAAAGAGTTAACCATCTTCGCCAACTCCATCCACAGAATTGTTCTGCTGACCACAAATCAGCTTTATGAATATTCCGGATATTTTTACTTCTACAAAACCTTCTAAACGCACCAATGCTAAAAAGTAGCACACAGAACGCTGAAGAACGCAGCACCAGAAACCTAAAAACCTAAAAACTCTCCGCAGTGACCAAACCTTCTCTCACGCTGCCAAAGCCTCATGCAAATAGCCCTCTTGGATCCTTCCTAGAACTGTTAAACCTCCTGAAACATTCCCAAACTACCATTAGAGCCCTTACACACTAATAATTCCACACATTCCACATCCCAAGATCCCAACCCTCATTCCAAGATCTCAAGTGAACCCAGAAAGACAACCTATAAACCCTATGTATCTTCTTTCATCACCTTACATCCAAAATGTCTCATCATTCATCGTAAAATCCTGATTGCTAAAAGCATTACAAGTGTTCTGTAGGAGATAGTGACACATGAAGATGATTGAGAGGATATTCCGGTGGTGGTGGTGGTGGTCGTGGAGGAAGAGACTGAAGGGAGAGGGTGGAGATCGATACACAAGGATTTGGAGAAAAATAGAGAAAGCATTTCACTTTCTCCCCACCGACAGACTTTCACTCCATTCCTCCACACTCCCCACACACACACAACGCCAAGCGACCTTCGACATGCACCCAAAATAACCTCATTAACATTCTCCACTAACAGACTTTGAGATAAAAGACATCATTGAGTGCTGATCAGTGTGTGTGGTGGTGACGTTTCTCATTTCACTCAGCCTCTACACGCAGTCCCAGGTGGACTCATCTCGTGTTTGTTCCTCATCTTTAGTGAGATCAGTGTGTTCTATTAAAATCTCTCCTGTCATGGATTTGTTCATATTATTTAATTTTTGAAGATCTGAAGCTGCGCTTTATTACTTTTAAGGTCAAGTGCGACAGAAAGACACCCAAAATGCCGTCTGCGTAAGTTGCCTTTGTTTATATTATTGTGTGGGATTCAAAGTTTTCAAAGTGATTTTCTGATGTCTGTGCTTTGCAGGGCTTGCAGTGAAGAGCTGGAGACCCTTACTGCCATTTTCTTAGATGAAATCATCATTAATGAAGAGTTGCCGTAAGTATTTACTTTGTGATATTAATTAAATGTAGGATCGGTGTTTACTAAAAGCAATTTTGGGCTTTGTTGTGTAGGGACGACGGAGCTCAGGTGTCGATGGTGCTGTTCCCTGCAACTGGAGACGATGAAGAATCTCGATATGTGACGTTGACATTGGAAGTTTTGCTGTGCAAAAATTATCCGAAGGTGCCACCTCAAATCAATTTCCGCAATCCACGAGGACTCAATGATGAAATGTTGGAAGACTTGATGCGAAGTATGGAGAAACGGTGCGAAGAGTCCATCGGTTCGCAGATGGTTTACGAACTCATCGATATGGGGAAAGAGTTTCTGACGCGAAACAATCGACCTGCGTCCGAATGTCCTATTTGCCTCTTGTCATTCACCGAGTTTGATGTGTTTTTTCGGTCCGACTGCTTTCACCACTTTCATTCCCATTGCTTAGGCCACTACCTGCAAAATATTCTTAATGCTGCTTCGGAAAATGAACCGTCGGTATGTTACTTTTACTTTAAGTATAAAGTTTGTGCATTTGTGCAGTTGATGACTGTGTTTAATAGAAAGATGCAATTATTTGTTTTAGAGCTCCATCAATGGAAGAGTGAAACAGAAAGAGTTAAACTGTCCAGTGTGTCGTGAACGGTTTTCTAACGATCTCGATGTAACTTCTCTTGTGGCTGCTCCTCCTCCTTCTGAAGAATTTGAATCTGTCGATAAAGAAACACAGACGGTGCTACAAGAATGGGAAGATAAGCGTCAGAGTATGAAGGAACTGTATGACAAACAAAAAAGTCAGGGTGGAATAATTGATCTCTCGGATAAGAAGAAGCTCCTTGTGATATCAACGAATAGAGACAATTCCTCCAATGGAGACTCTGCAGCATCCAGAGGGGAAATAACTTCCACGGATTCCTCCGCAGGCAACAACGAAGTGCTGGTACGTGGAGAAGCAAGTGAACCTCCATCCGCTCCGCCTTGCGTCGATGAATCAGACAGGAAGAATAGCCAAACTCGCCAACGTCCAAACAGTCATCATCCCAACAGCAATGGACAGTCAAATCTGAGCAAGAGTCGTGGAATCCCACCTCCTAATCCTAATCATGGAGTGCCAAATAATGTCGCTGCCAATGTCGTCGCAAGTAAGCAGAATTCTGACTCAGCCTCGGTGGACAGCCAACAAAGACTTGATTCAGTAGCAGACGAGTCCGAAAATGGAAGTAGCAGTAGGAGTGGGAATGGAAACTATCGGAGGTTCAAAAGGGGGGAAGGCCACAATCGTCGTCGTCACAAGTGACATTGGCTCACTAAAGAGATTTATTTTCGGTTAACCTTTCTTTATTTCCAAATTACAAAGTCGCCGTGTCTACGTCAATCAAATACACGCACATGCGATTCAACTAAATTATACGAATGCTCTAAGCTTGTTTATAATAAGAGTGTTTACAGATTGTGTACGGTTATAAATTTAATTATGTCATGTGTACTATTTCCCGTTAGTGCAATAAGTGTAAGCAGATGATTACCAACCCTCATGATATACAATAAGGCTTCCCCTTTCCCCACCTATAATAAATTGACAAGTCATATGGATACAACTTCACATTTGTTTATTCTGCATTGAGAGTTCGCTATAATATCACCCCAATAATGTATTGTCGTCAATCAATGATTTCTGCCGGTGCTCCAAAAAAAACTTGTCCACAAACGAGGAGAATGCATTATGAAAATCAATCCTTACTCCCAAGACACTTTCAATATTATTACAAATCGAAAATTTATTCACTCATTTTATTAAGATGTCCTTAAGACTCATTATAACTGAATAGGCAGTTCGGTACGACATTAACTATCAGTACAATTTTGTAGTAGTCTTATCTGTGTATTTGAAATATAATGAACACAATTACAAGCACACAAATCACTTCATATAAGGTCATGGTTTTTATAAATATGCTTCCTAGTGAATGCTGTTGGAGCTGCAGTGAAAATCAAAAACCTAAAACTAGAGCATGTGAATAGTCAAATATGTTACAACAATGAATGATAAATAACAAAGATGAGATTCTGCGAAGGTGGTGTATGTGTGTGTGTGATGGATGACGAAGGTTTGTATAGGAGGAGCAACAGCAGCAGAGGATATCAGAAAGCCAACCACGGGTGATGGCGGAGGGACTCGCGACTTCGATCCCCGTAGTCATAAGTGAGCTCTTCATCTTCATCAATATCCCGCTTCGCAATAAATATCAGTCTGGGAGTACCCTTCACTTCCACGACCTTAGTAATGAGGTTCCCATTTCGACTATGGTTTATCAGTCGTCCCATTCGACCAGACTCTTCAGTAGCATCCACACTAGTGTAACAAATGTCAAATTAGTAATACAATAAAAGTTGAATGTTAAGTAACAATGGGGACACTCCTTACCAATACTGTTGGTTGTTGTGGGTGAAGTAATACATATAGCAGCCAGCAAAGCCATCTCGAGCGTACTTGGCATCCTTCTGCCGACCTTGAGGTGCCGTCATAAGGTGACCCGCGTACTCGATTACAAACTCATTCTTCAGAAAGCGTTTAGTAGTAACTACTCCTCGACCTTTCCCTGCAAACCGCTGAGCCTAATACACCCAAAAATCATTAAACTCCACTTCCAAAATCACTGAAGAATCATTTAATTACTTACGATTAGTCCCTCCTCAGTCTCGTCCAAGATCATTTTGATAAGCACCTGGTGCTTTTCCTCCCTTAATGTTTCTTGAGTCTTCCGATTACTAGTTCGCCGAGGAATCAAATAGTCACTGATTTTCTTCCCCTTGCGACCACCGTCGGCTAGTTTATTCCTGTGACCCAAAATTCCAGCATTACCAAACTATTACCGAATCCCACCAATCTTTATTGACTTACGGTTTGTGAGTTCCTTGAAATTTAATAGGCTTAATGGTGCTATTGGCAGTGTGTGAGGCCGGATGAACATGATTCGTGTACCCATTGCGCGTTGTTTTGGGTGATATGGCCAAAAAAGTTTCATCCAGGCGAAGGCTGTTTTCATCCAGACTTTGAATTTTGTGAGGCGTGGGTGGGCTCTTGGGCCCATCAGACTCTTCACTAGTTGAACCTGACTCTGACGCTGACATCTTTATGTTCATTGTACGATACTCGAAATCTTATATCATAATTAATTCACTTCTTATTATTACTGAGGCGAGAGAAAGAGAGAAACACGCGTTCACTCAACTATGTCTTATTGTGTGTATACTTGGCTACTATCTTAAAATTAGTTGCACTTTTGTAATGGAGGAGAACCCTTAAACAAGCCTTTGTAGAGAGAGGCTTTGTTGTATATTTATCTAAAACAAAAACGGAATAATTTCTCTACCTAATCAATCGTACACTGTACGAATACTTTAATATACTGATCAACATTAAAAACTAGTGTAAAAATCTAATTAACCCAATAATTTACGAGTACATCCTCGTGTGTAGCCTTACTAAAAGTATGAAGGTACAAAAACAACGACCACTGCTACAACATCACCACCACTAGGAGAAAAGTTCATCCTAAAGAAGACGAAAAATGTACAAAACTATTCCCTGTGTCAGAAAATGTGTAGCATGTTGTTCCATAGCTTGGTGGTGGTGGTGGTGGTAGTGGAGTGTGGCTTCAGCAGAGAGAAGTGTAGTAGTGTCCGTTACATGATAATAATATGTCCCATCCATCCGTATATGTATATCACCTTTGCTACCACCACTGCACTACTATATAGATGCTATTACCAAGAAACACACCAACAACCATCATCATCCGGAATACAGAGATACACTCACTTCCATTCTAAAAACCTCCTAGCAATGCATATAAATGCATCCCATCACTACTATACATATTTGTCCAAAATGCCCGATGATCAGAGAGTTCAAAGTTGCCAATTGGTTGCGTGTGTATGGATGGACTCCCAGTTCCAACATAAGAAGTTCATTCAGAGAGATCCAAGCACATTTGGAAATACCACCACCACCACCACCTACCCTCCTCTTCTTCTTCCTCCATTTAAAATGTATCATTCACAGTAGAAGACGGTTCCAATGAGCATACACACAACATGATACCCTCTCTGCTGTTATTGAAGATGCCAAGAATATTTTCACGACTGTATCTCATCTTTTACTATTCCCACCATTTCCCACGAAGAACCCCTCGTCGTTTCTTCCGCCTCTTCCTCTCTCTGCTCCCTTCACATGGAAATTCATTTTCAAGTCAAATCCCTCCCTCCCATTGGCTCCCCAACCATCCCACCGCCCCTTCCAAGAGTCCCACCCTTCTTCCTCCTACTCCTCTCCTCATTGGCTGAAACCCCCGACGCGCTCCTCATAAAAAATTTAAAACTCTCTGTTTTTAATAACCGAGGCTACAGCCGTATTTTTGCCCACCACGTTCTGCGTGAGGCAGAGGGAGCGCTCCCACTCGTCCATAGTAGTCTACGTAGTTTGGACTGTACCGAGGCGTAGTACTCGCTTCCTTAAGAACCGTAGGGCGGCTCAGGAGCTCGGAACAAAAATTCATCCCTCCTCAATAAAAACCCTCGGCTACCCCACTGGACTCCCATCTCCTCCGTGTGTTCCCTCGTCAGTCTCATCACACTCGTTCTTCATTCACACCAACTTTAACCAAATCTTGATTCTTGATTAAACTTTATTTCGGTGTTATTCTTCATTTAGTACAGTTTTCCATGAGTAATACAGTGTTTCACAGCAGTGACGAGTCTTTCGACGAGGATGATGATCCTGACAAAATCGAAGTTCCTGGAGGGGGATCCACTTTGGAAGATTCTCTCAAGTTTGGAATCACTGGAATGCCTGATGAAATGGATACGACGGAGCCTGGGAAAGGAGGGTCGTCGGGGGCTCAGGTGCTAGGAAATCATCTGGACAGTGCTTATCCTACAGCAAGTGCTGCAGTTCTGGCCGCCAGGAATCAAGGGGCAGTGTCTGGGTCTGGGGGACGAGTAGGCTATGGAATTGCTGGGGGAACAAGTATACGTCCGTCTACTACTCGCGCTGTTCCTGGAGCGCATAGAATATTCGACCCTGGAGCTCTTGTCTCCCAAGCGCTTAGGCAACCTCCGACCTCAGACTTTTCTGCACTAGCCAGTCTTCAAAATTTAAACCAACTTCTTGGACTCTCAGGAGATATGGGAGATGGACTGAACATGAGCAATCTTAGTGGTAGCTCCTCATTCTTTCAGCTGTACAGTGCGCTTTTAGGTAACGTTGGGCACTATTATGGTGCTAATCATGTTGTATAAGTTATACTTGAAGTTAGAATTCGTTATTGTAGCAGCACAAACCAATTCATTTGCAGACATGAACAACTACGGGATGGGTCAGCAGATTAATTCCAATCCGGTAGGGATGGTTATTAATGAAATGAATCACTTGAGACGTGGCGCATCTACGATGGCTCAGTATTCAGATGCACTTTATGGAAATCGACCAATGGCTGTTCCAAAACAAATGGTGAGGGTATTAAGACTATGGAAATGTATTAAGGTGTAACATCCCACTTATGTGTCTTGCAATTGGTAATCATAGGTGAAGCCCGAGCTAGAGGAAGATGACGGTCAAGAGGACGAAGTACTTGGTGTGTCTGAGACTTACGCAGACTACGTTCCTGCAAAATGTATGCTTGAATTTTGTAATTTGGCTGTACTAGAAATTCCATGGACTAATTTTTGTTTACAAATCTTTGATGGTTTATTACAGTGAAATACGGAAAACCCCACCCTGATCCAATTGTTGAGACAGCTTCTCTGTCAAGTGTCCAGCCCCCTGAAGTTTATTACAAACTAAGCCTCCCTAATAAAATTATTGATAAAGGATTTCTATCAGCGTTACAGCTGGAAGCAGTCGTGTATTCTTGTCAGCAACATGAACATTTTTTGCAAAGCAATGAAAGAGCTGGATTTTTAATAGGTACGAATATTTTAAAAATATTATGTTGAATTAGTGCACGAATTAATTTCCTTCCGTGCTTTTTTTTCGTAGGGGATGGTGCTGGTGTAGGAAAAGGCCGAACTATTGCTGGTATAATATATGAAAATTTCCTCTGCGGGCGAAAAAAGTCTCTTTGGGTTTCGATATCTGCGGATTTGAAGGAAGATGCAGAGAGAGACTTGAAAGATATCGGAGCCAACATTCCCGTCACTGCGCTGAACAAACTCAAATACGGCAAAATCAGTATTAAAGAAGGCGTTGTTTTCTCCACGTACGCTGGTTTAATCGGAGAATCCAATACGGCTGGAAAGTTTAATACTCGCTTGAAACAAATAACTGACTGGCTGGGCA